>JAJAGP010005369.1:0-34434 GCA_025084515.1 Ancistrus triradiatus
TATCTAGGGCCAATCCCAAATTGAGCAAGCCAATGGGCAACAATGGCAAGGAAAAGTGGAAGGAAACAAAATACAAGTCCCCTCTTCAATGATGGCTTTTCTTTGGGTCTTCCAGTTTCTTCCCACATTCCAATGACACATTTTAGGCTAACTGGTATCTGTAAAGTGTCCCGTTGTGAGTGAGTCTGTTCCCTGAGGTGCACTGGTTCTCATCTTGCACCATGTGCTGCCAGTTACAACCCAACTGAATTAAGCAGGTATGGATAGTGAGTGAGATCTTTTATCGATAAATATAGCGGCAAATCAGACTACCTAAAAAGCCGTGTTTAGACCTCAGATGAACAGCCAGGGGCGACAGAGGAAAGGGAAAACTCCCTGAGACACATGAGGAAGAACCTTTGAGAGAAACCAGACTCACAAAAGCAACCCATCCTCCTCTGGGAGAGACCAGACAACAGGATTAAGTTCTTAAGAGTCTCTGTCTAGCTGAATATAAAGAAAATCAAACAGAATTGTGTATAAAGATGGAGAGTGTGGCAGGTTGGGGATAAAAGCCTTGAGAGAATAAAACAGGTTTAGTCGCACAAACTCTTCTCCCATTGTTTCATCTTCTTGGTTTGTGCAAATGAGTAAAATAACTTCTAAACCATTCAGATCCTTACATTCTCGCATCCATCTGCGACTGAACGTCCAACAGAGCATAAAAGGACCAGTTCTGTGGATGGCTGTCCTCTCTACTCTGTTAACCAGAGCAACACTGGCTATTTTCTGTTCATATAACATTGGCTTTGTATAAGCAGTTCAAACACGCTCAGAGGAAGCACATGTTAGACCCACCGTCCTAAACTGTTTAGAGCTGATAAGACAGACCTAGTTCATTTAGCAGGACGCTTTAAGAATTGAATTGGCAGTGATTTGTGCAAAAATGCACAGTGGTAGAAGGTAACACAGAATTAATACAAGATATTAAATGACTGGGATCTGGAGGTGCTGATTGGTGACATTGAGGCCAGTAAACTGATATTTTGCGATCAGAAAAATGTGTCACATTAGTAACATTTGCACAATGAAGGGGTTGTGATTTAGTTTTTCTCAGGGGGTACTTCATCTACAACACAGGTATATAAATGATTACAGGTGTGTTCTGATCAGACACCAGGTCTTGCCACAAGAGGGGTAAAAGTGCTTCTCTCTCTGCTCTATAAAAAGGCTCTCAGAGGCCACTTTTGGGTAATGTACCTCTTGACACATAGTGTGCCTCTATAACACGTTTGCCTACAGCAGTGTTTATCAGACCACGCCTGTAATCATTTACATATCTGCCTGTGACAGAACTGCATGCCAAGTTTTGCAGCAGGCCCACATTACTATCTGGGTGCTTTATTTTGTTTGTCAATGAGTATTGCAAGATATCAAACAGAACCTGTTTGCCTCCAATGCCCAACCATGTCTCATCTCGTATCCAGGTTAGAGGTGTCCACACAAGGTGCTAGAGCCTCTTTTCAGCTGTACAGTTTTCCCCAATAAACTTACCCTTTCACTCTAATATTATAATCACTCATACATATATAATTACGTACATCTTGGTTACATTCACACATATAAAGTTTTATTTGATCCCAACTCTTTCTTGATACGTTTTTTTGTCAATGAGCGTAAATGGTGAGATATTAAATTTAAAAAGAGCCATTACCCACCAGTTAAGTCTCAGTACCAGTGGTAAAACCAGTAAATAAATTTCAATTTAAATGACAATGATCAGTACAGTTATGTATTGCGTAATGTCCATGTTCTGTGAAACTGCACATTGTGTTACCTGGAACGGTTATGGTTATATAGTAGAGGTGGGCAATATGACGATATTTTATTGTATCGTGATAAATTTTGTTATTGTGATAGACGATATGCTTTTCTGATGTATATCGAGGTTTATCGTCAGTGCTTAAAGAACACTGAGACTGTTTCAAAGAATGTAATTAGTCCTGTTTAATTGGATGCAGTGCTGTACATTTTGAATATAAATGACTTTACTGAGTATGGGATAATATTTGAAGTTATTTTTAAGAATCTGTCGCTACTGATGCATTTTGTCTGCGATCACATGCATCGTGATAAATATCGCGTATCGTGAAAATGGCTTTAATTATCGTGATATAATATTTTTACCATATTGCCCATCCCTATTATACACGGTTAGGGTTAGGGCTTATGATTATGGTTATATACGGTACTTAGCAATGCTTTATGGGATACTTATATTATATGAGTATTGACTAAACAGCCAAGATTATTTACCACATACTGATCATATTGGTTTTCTGTTTTATTTTTACTATTTCAGATGGGCAAAATCTTTGCACTTTGAATCTGTATTGTGTGCATTGATTCCCTCAGCCATTCTCTATTCAGTCTTTCACTTATTCTCTTTCTCTCTCTCTCTCTCTCTCTCTCTCTCTCTCTCTCTCTCTCTCTCTCTCTCTCTCTCTCTGAGAAGTCCACGTTCAGGTGCACATTTAACAATGGTGTGCTGCATTGCAAAGACTCAGTTCTTGTTTCTCCCCCTGTGGTGCATCAGCCTAATGCCACACGATACATGGCCCCGTTCATTCTTCCCTTACCACGGATCAGTCGTCCTGTCCCCTTTGCAGATAAACAGCCCCAAAGCATGATGTTTCCACCCCCATGCTTCACAGTAGGTTTGGTGCAACTCAGCATTCTTCTTCCTCCAAACACAACGAGTTAAGTTTTTACCAAAAAGTTCATCTGACCACATGATATTCTCCCAATCCTCTTCTGGATCATCCATATGCTCTCTGGCAAACTTCAGACGGGGGCTGGACATGTACTGGGCTTAAAGCAGGGGGACAACGCCTGGCACTGCATAATCTGAGTCTCTCTCTCTCAGCATAGTGTTGTTTACTGATGGCAGCCTTTGTTAACTTTGGTCCCAAGCTCTCTGCAGGTCATTCATCAGGTCCCTCCGTGTACTCCTGGGATTTTTGCTCACCGTTCTCATGATCATTTTGACTCCACAGGGATGAGATCTTGCGTGGAGCCCCAGATCAAGGAGATTATCAATGGTCTTATATGTCTTCCATTTTCTTACAACTTGCTCCCACAGTTGATTTTTTATTCACACCACATCCTGCTTGCCTATTGTAGATTCACTCTTCCCCAGCTGCTGGAAGGTTTTACAATTTTCTTCCTGGTGTCCTTCGACAAGCTCTTTGGTCTTGGCCATGGTTTTTGGAGTTTGGAGTCTGGACTGTTTGTGAGGCTGTGGGAACAGGTGTCTTTTATACAGATAAAACGAGGTCAAACAGGGTTCCATTAAATACAGGTAACGAGTGGAGGACAGAAGAGCTTCTTAAAGAAGAAGTTACAGGTCTGTGAGAGCCAGAAATCTTGCTTGTTTGCGAGTGACCAAATACTTATTTTCAACCAATTAAATTCTTCAAAAATCCTACAATGTGATTTCCTGGATTTTTTTTCTCATTTTGTCTCTCATAGTTGAGATGTATCTATGATGAACATTACAGACCTCTCTCATCTTTCTAAGTGGGATAACTTGCACAATCAGTGGGTGACTAAATACTTTTATACTTGCTCCACAGTAATGAATAATGGTTATCTGGTTATAATTGTGGATGTTGGGATGTTTGGGTAGTGTAGAGGTCAGATACACTGGTCCATCACTGAGTAGACCAGTTTCAAAGGTGTTAAGTCTGGCTGGGCACTTTACATACACGACTGGCATCATTTCTTTCTGAGAGAGGGAAGGTGGGATGTTTATCTGCCAAAGTGGCCCCTCTTAGTCGTCTGAGGTGCCAGCAAAGATGTCAGATGGATACAGCAGAAGTGGCGGGTTCCGCTGCGTGGGTATGCTCTCGCTCCAGGAGTCCAGAGCCTGCCGGTAAAAGAGGCAGTTGGCAGTTAACTGTATTTTGTAACAAGAAGAAGGTCGTCTGGTCCGATGAGTCCCCTTTTCTTTTATATCATGTGAATGGTTAGGTATGTGTGCACCATTTACATTGGGAAGTGAGAGTGCCAGGATGCACTGTGAGAGGAAGTCTAGCTGGAAAAGGGAGTGTGATGCTTCTCTATAGGTACTTCCCATTGATTTGATTGTCAATTTTCAACTTTTGCAATGGGAATCCGAAAATACCCATGAATACACATTCAGCAGAAACTGTACTCTGAATTTAGATTTTTGGATTTAAGCGATACGCAGTACGACACTCACCTGTGCTAAATGAGGACATATGGAGAGCGTGACCTGGCAGGAGTGATAAGTGCTGGGAAATGGAGTGAGGAATATCCATGGTCGTTACAATAATCATTTTGCTTTTCACTTTCAAGACATTGTTCAATATATTACATGATATATTCAACACTTAGGCTTTACGTTAGGTTTTGAGGTAATGATTTTGCCCAACTGTTGATTAATGTAAGCGTTTAAAGCCAGTTTACAGTTGACTTTGCTATGATATATACAGTATACAGTGGTACTTGCCTCTCAACCACCTCGGAACTTGTCAAATTCAGTTCTCAAGGCATGTTGACTAGAAAAATTTGTCTCGGTTCTCGTTGTTTGCTCGATACTCGGCACACTTGCTTAAACCTGTACTAGTCGAGCCATGTGACTCGTTTCAGCCAAAACTCGATTCACGACTCACGATTCATGATTCAGGTTCACAATAGCCCTTGCTCAGAGAAGATCTCACCTGTGTTTATCGTGTTTTTCTTTATTTTTACATCTACAGTACTGTATTCTTAGTGCAAATAAATCTCTATGTGTGATAAAAAGGTTAGTGTAGAAGAGCCAACCGAAAGCAAAACAGGAATTGAATGCTCCAGAACACAGGCTGCAGTTAGCATTAACAGCTATGCTGGAGTCCGGAGTTCACCAACAGAGTAAGTGTTTTGCTTGTACTTTTCACATTACATGACATTTTTAAACACTTTATTATAAAATAAGCTTTGTGTTAATGATTGTGGCCGACTGTAGGTTATTGCAAGCGTTTTAAACATTAACTTACTTATCATTACTTATAATAGGCTCGATTCCCTATAATACGCTATGATACACCAAACACTCGTTAAGCTCCTCAGTTCATGATACATTAACTTATGATGGATTTGTTGAACATATCCCTATCATAAATCAGGGAGCACCTTTACAGTACAACTCCATTAATGCATATAATGCTTATACAGGGGGGATTTTATGGGGGTCTGAAATGGATTCATTCAACTTACATTATTCCTTTTTGAAAAAGGAATTTAAAAAAGTACTTGTGTTTTTCGGTTCTCGACAAATTAATGACGAGAACCGAGGTACCACTGTATGTTAAGCTTCTCGGTTTACAATACATTCATCTTAAGATGGATTTGTCGGGACCTATCCTCATCGTAAACAGGGGACTGCCTGTGTGGGAAACCCTGGGTCTAGGCATTAATTTGGGTGTTCATTTGACATAACATTTTGACTCACTGGTGCAATTCTGCCAGAGATGTTGCCAAATCCCTCATAGTTACCACTGCTGTTTTTTTTATCTAAAAATAAATAGGAACTGGGTAATGCAATCCGGAAACATTTGCTCATTTGAATCACTCAGCACCGAAGGTGCTCAGTTCGATCGCTAGCACTCACCTCCTGTGGTAAGTCAGCATGTATAAATCATTTAAAGAAGAGTTTGCATAAGATATTTGTCATAATGTAACTTGGCAAAAAGGTTCTTTCAAGGAACGGTTTTTCAGACTCGTGGTGCTGATGTACAGCTTCCCTAGTGTGAAATGTGTCACAAAAAATTGTCAAGTTAACCATGAAGACCCTCTCCGGCATGGGATCCACGATCAAAGACAAAGTAGGGGAAGAGGATAGCGAGACAGCTGTTCCAATCAACTCTTTGTTTCCTGAGAGCCCTTGTGTTCGATGGGGGGGTAGGTGGAGGCGGGGGGTGGGGGGTGGTAGACGAGCAGCAGTCTTGCCCGTCCTCTTCAGAACCCGTCAGCAGTGTCGTCCCTTTGATTTCCACTCCTCCTTTGAAGTCTCCACAGAATCTCCCCATCCCTCTTTCTTTCAGCTCTCCTCAAGCCACATCGATTTCTGCTGTAATGAACAGTTCCTGTTTGCCCACGCTGAGCTCGTGTGGGTCACACATAATGCCAGGCTGCCCCACATAAACACCCCCCTCCCCATCACCAGTTGTGACCCAGAGATCATCGCAGCAGCAAGTGCAGTTATTCCACTAGTCAGAACTGTTTTCGATTTCATCACGCTAGTAAAGTTTGCTCAAATTATATTTCTCAAACAAGGTTATGTTATTCTCCACTGATTTAAGTCAGAAACATTTCTACCAGTCATTTGTAACTGTTCTCTCCTCAGGAAACATTTCTTTTTCGATTAAGACCAGGAAAGCTAAATTCTTTGAAAAATGGTGTTCATTAATGTTTGATAAAGTCAGTAATGGTGTGGTAATATTATTCCTGTACTGCATAAAGGGCACGCTTAGGCATTTAAAAAGAATTCTGCTGCATTTAGATAGTGATTTTGTGATTACAAGCCTGCACCCCCTCATCCAAATCCAAATCCAAATCCAGTGGCCCAACTGGACCCTCACCTACTCAGACACTAACCCCAAGTTCTTTGTCTGTTTCCAGGGTAATGTGTGGGAGCAAGTGTTGCGCGTCCCATTCATTCTGGAGATGATCAGCGCCGTCCCTTTTGTCATCACTGTAAGTTTTTGCTCTTACATAAGCTCACGCACTGTCGACTAGTCCCAGTACACACTGACCCTCAGAGTAATGGCGAGTGTGAAGTGGATTTAGCCACGTTGCTGCAGAGCTGGGCGGGACTCAAAGGGCACATGAGTTGCAAATTTAAGGACTTGCTTGACTAACACTAATAAAAGATTTGACTTTTACATAGTAATCATGACATACATATTTGCATTAATAGGTGTTGAGACGGACATTTTTAGGCATTTTAGACATTTTTAGGCAACACATGCAAACCCGGCCAGCTATCAGAACCTGGGGAAAAAAAGCAGAGGCAAACGTCCGAAGAAGCTTGTAACATATAAGTGGCTATTCTATAAAGAGTGAAGTTTGGATTCAATAATTATGTTGTCGATAGAATTAGTAAAAAGAGAACAGTGATATGCTAATTCTGCGACACGACCTCCACAACATCCAACACTACAAAACCCACAAAGAAAGATACGTGACTGTATCTTTTGAGATAAAAATTTTGGCTAGGCAAACACTGCAAAAAAGATAACGTTAAGTTTAAGATATGTTACATGTGACTTCAAATTCATTATTTATTTATTAAGAAGACAAAAGTGTCGATTTTCAGAAATTGGACTTCTGTATGTGAAACAGTACAGGCAACAGGCTTTGACTGATTTAAATGTGGAAACTAAAGAAAAGAGGAGTTAGAGGATCATAATTTCGTATGACTCGACTTGAGACTTGCTTGACTCATAGCAGGGACTTGACTTGAGTTACTAGAATATTACCGCAGTAAAGGCCTTTTCACACGTAGTCCAATTTTTATTTATGAAAAACGTATGTCAAGTTTAAAAAAAAAGAACACACGTATATTTATGGCGTCCTTCACTGCGACGCTGCGTAAAATTTTAATCAGAAATTTAGAAGCCTGTTCTAATTTCTGCGTTGTTCGGATGTGTTACAATCAGGCTGACCAATCGGAGCTCTGTTGTTGGGCAGAACAGCTCATCCTGCTAGTAGCAGAGCACAAGAGCTTATAGGACAAGCAACATGCTGACTCTAAAACATGGAAACTAAAGAAAAGATCTGGTGGAATAGAGCTGAAAGGCTGGAGAATGATGGTAATAAACTTCACAGTGACTGGATGGAACTGTTTTATTTTTATCTAAGTGCATTCTAGTGTGTTCATGCCCACAGAAACACAAACGAGAGCTTCCTGCACTGATCTTTGCTCATGTCTTTGGTTTTTTTATGCTGACAAAGTGAAAAGACAAGGTGACATCTTCACAACACAATGAGAAAAGTGAGATTAAAGAAAGCAAAAGCATACAGGGAGTTTTCGGAGTGTTTAGAAAAAGAAAAAAAAAAACAAAACAATGCAGCGCCACTTGGTTATGAAGGTCAAAACTCCGTTACAAATCGATCATTTTTTGTGGAGGAGGAAAAAGGGCATCGTGTGAATAGGCTAAATGGGGGACTTCGCTTGTGACTGGCAATATTTGGACTTGACTTCAAGATCTATTTGCCTGAATACAACATAAATTACAGTGGTGCTGAAAATTTTGTGAACCCTTAGAATTTCTATATTTAGCATAAATATATTCTAAAACATCATCCGATTTTCACACAAGTCTAAAGTAGATATAAAGAAGAACCCAGTTAAAACAAATGAGACAAAAATATGAATACTTGGTTTAATTTAATTATTGAGGAAATTATCACAATATACATATTCGTGAGTGGCAAAAGTATGTGAACCTTTGGCTTTCAGTATCTGCGTGTGACCCACCCCCGGTGACAGCAAACCGCAATCACTGCCGCTAAACATTTCCTGTAGGATGTTGATCAGTCCTGCACACCGGCCTTGGGGAATTTAGCCATTACTCCGTGAAGAAACGCCCTTCAGCTTCGGGATCTGTTGGTGGGTTCCTTACGATTAGCTGATCACTTCAGGGTCTTCCCAAACATTTTTCCATTGATTAAGGTAAGGACTTTGACTGTGGCATTCCAAAAAACATGAACTTTATTCTTTCTTTAACCATCTTTGGTTTAGAACGTCTTGTGTCGCTTAGGGTCATTGTCTTGCCCTGCATGGACCCACCTTCTATTGAGATTCATTCACTGACACACCATTGTTGTTTAGTGGTTCTTCTTGATGGTGGACTCATGAACTAACATTAGCCCAATTGAGAGAGGCCCTTCACGTTGCTTAGCCACGTTACTCTGGGGTTCCTTTTGTGAACTCACCAACATGACACGCTTGCTCTTGGAGTGATCTTTGTTGGTCGACCCACTCCTGGGGACGGAGAAACCAAAAAAATGGTCTGAATTTACTCCCATTTGTACACAATCTGTCCGGACTGTGGATTGGTGGGAGTCCAAACTCTTAGAGATGAGTTTTGTAACCCTTTTCCAGCTGAGGAGCGGAGCAATCACAACTCTTTTCTGAGGTCCTAAGAAGTCTCCTTGTTTGGTGGCCATGATACAACTTCCAACAAACATGTGTTGCATGACAAGAAGCAGGACTTTGACACGATCCTGTTTTTAAAATAAAAAACACGGGGTGCCCCAACTCACACCTGATTGGTCATTCCCATTGATTGAAAACAACCTGAATTAATTCACCTTCAAAATATTCACTGCCAATACTAGAGGTTCACATACTTTTGCCACTCACCTAAATGTAATATTGGATCATTCCTCAATAAATAAATGCCTAAAGTAATATTTGTGTATCATTGTGTAACTGGGTTCTCTTTATCTGACTCTTTTGGAATTGTGTTGAAAATCTGTGATGTTTTCTGGTCAATTTATCAGAACTATAGAAAATTCTAAAGGGTTCACAAACTTTCAAGCACCACTGTATGCAGCTGTAATAATATGGAGTCTTAATAAATCCAATATGATTTCCCAATAATTGTAAATGCACACGGCCTATGCAGTGCCTACAGGGAATCATCATCACCCTTTGAAACTGTCACTTGCTGACTAACGGTCTGAAATCAAAACCCATTAACATGTTTTTTTTTTTCTAGCTTTATTTTCACAACGGTTCTGAAAATGGATAAAATATGAAAGCCTACAATAACAGGGTTGGAAAAGTGATCAATTCCCTGATTTAAAACTTTGTAGAGCCATGTGTTTGCTTTAATTACAGCCATCAGTCTGTTTGCGTATGTCTCTGCCTAGATTGAGGAATATTTGCTCATTCTTCCTTGCAGAATTGTTCATGTTCTGTCAGATTTCTTAGTGAGTGACAATGGACTGCTCTCTTCAAGTCCAGCTCCAAGATTTAATGTTGGATTTAGGTCAGGATTCTGACATGTCCACTCCAGTACATTCACCTTCCTGTTCTTAATGCTGCGTTGTGTTTTTGCCATTTGTTCAGGGAAGTTAGAGTACTGGAAGATGAACCCCTGATCATCTTCTGCTGTGTGAAGAGGCTATGGGGTGTCTCAGGAACTTGAGTTGTACTTGGCAGCATTACACTGCTACCTTTAATCATGACTCTAACCATTTCCCAATCTCTCTGAAGACAAAGCAAAACGACCACGCAAAATAAGGCTACCACACATCAGCTTCAAAGCAGTTGAAGGGGGTTGTGTGTGGGTGTAATTTGGTTTTCTCCAAGCTTAGATTCAGGTTCCACGTTCAGTCTGCTCTCAAACTGACCAGGATAACCTCTTGCCACATGACAGAGAAGTGCAAATGAGACTCATTGTTCTCGGCTTTATACTTAGAACCCTTGCTGTACAGTATAGTTTTTGTTTAATGCTTGTGCGACAATAACAATCTCATTAATAAAGGATTATAGTCCCTCAAAGTGGCCACTTGGTATGGGGTAGCTTTCAATAACCAATATCTTCCGACTCGGTCATAGTTTGGAGGGATGGCTAAATGTAGGTACTCTGAAGGATAGTTGTAGCTATTGAAATCTTTTTATATCCTTCTAACTTTTGTGTATCCTCCTAACTTGCCTTTCCACAACTTTATTCTGGAGCTCTATTGAAAATCTTAAACCTTTCCAATGAAATTCTAGTAGAGTAATCCTCAAGGAAATGAGGACAGTGGGACTGTGGTGGCCTAGTGGATAACGTACTGCAATTATGGATCAGAAGGTCCAAGGTTGAAAACCCATCTCTGCCAGGCTGCCAATGTTGGGTCCTTGAGCAAGGCCCTTAACCCACAATGGATTGGATTGTAAGACTGTATCAATTGTAAGTCACTCTGGTTACAGTGTCTGCTAAATGACATTACAGTGTTGCTTGAAAGTTTTGTGAACTCTTGAGAACTTTCTAATTTCTCGCAAAATATGACAAAAAACATCATCAATTTTCCCACAAGTCCTAAAATAGATTACAGAGAACCCAGTTTCAGTTAAACAAATGAGACAAAAATATTATACTAGGTCATTTATTATTTGAGGGAAAATGATACAATGATGACATATTAGGAGTGGCAAAAAGTATGTGACCTCTAGGTTAGCAGTGAATTGAAGGTGAATTAGCAGTCAGGGGTTTTTATGTCATGGGATTGCATCCGGTGGTGAGTGGGCACCCGTTTTATTAAAAGAACAGGGATTTTTTTTTCTATCAAAGTCTGCTCTTCAAAGAATGTGTATGGGAAGGTGTATCATGGCTCCACGAAAAACAAAGGAGATTTCTGAGGACTCAAAAACGGTGTTTGATGCTCATCAGGATGGAAAAAGGTTACAAACCATCTCTAAAGAGTTTGGACTTCCACCAATCCACAGTCGGACAGATGTGTACAAAATGGAGGAAATTTAAGACCATTGTACTCTCCCAGGGAAGTGGTCGACCAACAAAAAGATCACTCCAAGAGCAAGGTGTGTAATAGTGGTGAGGTCACAACCAGGAACCCAGGGTAACTTCTAAGGAAACTAGGCATCTCTTACCATGGCTAATGTTACTGATGAGGTCCAACATCAGTAAAGAACACTGAAACCACGATGAGGTGTGAATGGCAGGGTTGCAAGGAGGAAAGCCACTGCTCTCCCCCCCCCCCCAAAAAGAACATTGCTGCTCGTCTGCAGCTGATAAAAGATCCACGTGGCGAGCCAGCAGAAAGGTTATTGGAAGAATGTTTTGTGCGGACGGATGAGACCGAAATCGAACTTTGGTTTTAAAAAGAAAAGAGCGTCTATTGTTTGGAAGAAAGGAAAACGCTGCATTCAGGAATATAAGGACTTAATCACATTGTGAAACAGGTGGTGGTAGTATATGGTTTGGGCCTGTTTTGCTGCATCTGGGCCAGGACGACTTGCCATCATTGATGGAACAATGAATTCTGAATTATATCAGAAAATTGTAATGGAAAATGTCAGGACATCTGTCCATGAACTGAATCTCAAGAGAAGGTGGGTCATGCAGCAAGACAACGACTCTAAACACACAAGTCGTTCTACCAAAGGATGGTTAAAGAAGAATAAAGTTTATGTTTTGGAATGGCCAAGTCAAAGTCCTGACCTTAATCCAATCAAAATGTTGTGGAAAGACCTGAAGCGAGCAGTTAATGTGAGGAAACCCACCAACATCCCAGAGTTGAAGTTGTTCTCTATGGAGGAATGAGCTAAAATTCCTCCAAGCCGGTGTGCAGGACTGATCAACAGTGACAGGAAACGTTTAGTTGCAGTTATTGCTGCACAGGGAGGTCACACCAGATACTGAAAGCAAAGGTTCACATACATTTTCCACTCAGTAGAATGTAATATTGGATAATTTTCCACCATAAATAAATCACCAAGTATAATATTTTTGTCTCATTTGTTTAACTGGGTTCTCTTTATTTACTTTTAGGACTTGTCTGAAAATCTGATGATGTTTTAGGTCAATTTTGCAGGAAGAAATATAGAAACTTACTAAAGGGTTCACAAACTTTCAAGCACCACTTGTACATGTAAGTAGTAAACGAAGGAACTCATGAAAAAACACTCTAGTAATGTAATGTGGCCATTTGGCCTGGTGTGGTGATCTGGATGGTTGATTTGTGGTTACCTGAGCACGTTCATAATGGTTACTTTAAAGGGGATTGATCGCTTATTCAGACCAGATATTTTATTATTTACTGATTTTTTTTAAATATTAATAATCTCTTCTTTACAGCTATTTTAATTATTAATTATAAGTTTTAATAGTTGTTCAGGTTTTTTTATGTTATTTTGAATTTGATGATGATGGTTATAATTTGTAAACGCAGCCGGAAAAGCTGGATTTAATTGATTTAAATTGTTAGACTGCACTTTGATAAAAGTTGAGGATTTAATAAGGTATGATGATTTTCTCTTGGCACTGTAGTTCCTTGGGATTATATCTTGATGCATGCTCAATGATCCAGGTAAGAAAATCCCAGAAGTTGAATCTGTTCATCTGGACATAGATTTTGTCGGAGAAACGTTTCGTCACTCATCTTAGTGACTTCTTCAGTCTCAGCAGTTGGAAAACTTCCCCAATCCTGTGTGAATGGCACACGTGGCCATTGTCGTTAATGGATATGTCAATCTGCATATTAAACTGATCACCGGTCCCATTATTATGCAATGGTTCTGGTACCAGTCGTTATGCAAAGGTGCTGTATATAAGATTGGGGAAGTTTTCCAACTGGCCACAGGATGCAAGGTATCCCCTTGCCTAAGGGCAAGACTGTCCAGGTTAAAGGTAACAAAGTGGCCCAACAGTGGCAGCTTGGTGGAGCCTGTTTTTGAACACTTAACCTTCTGAGCCACCCCTACCCCCTGATTATAGCTAAAGGCTAAAATATTTACCTTGATACATTTGTCATTGCAATGGGCTATGTTTTAAATCAACCCATTTTCCGTACACAGTTTTTATTCCGTACACCCCATAACAGAGTAACCTTTACCAATGATATACCTGAAAAAGTGCTACAGTGTGTTTAATGTGGTGTATGAGGAGATAATGAGGAGTATGATGGTATGGATTTTAATTGTAATATATTTATATAAATATATAATATATCAGAAAATTATGTGATTACATCTGCTTGATATTTTATGTCTTTTACATGTATGGCGTTTTCGTTTATGATATTGTGTGTCTCCTCCACGTCAGAAAATTCCTTCTTGTCTTCCTCAGGTGATTTTGCCGTCCCTGAGAAACCTGTTCATCCCCGTCTTTCTGAACTGCTGGCTGGCCAAACACGCTCTGGAAAACATGATTGTAAGAAGAATGAACGACTAAAACTCTCTCTTCATCGACCCTGCTTTCTGTTTTCATGAAGGGAAAAAAGACAGCAGGGTTCCGAGTACAAAGTGTGAATTGCAGTCAGTGCATTAGCACAAACTGTAGCTCTCATACGGAGAAATCCAAATACTGAGCACGACTGCAGCAAAATCAGGGGTTTGAAGGGCCGCTACTGGGGACCTTTTTACATCTAAACATTCTAGAGGTACTTTGCATTCAGGAATAAAACAAACTTAACACAAATGAATCCCTTTGCCAAAATCATGAGTGACATAGCATTGCAATGCCATGGGATGATCCAACGACTGGTTTCTCCTCCCTCAAGCCCATGAAAATCGTGATAGTACTGTACGTGACGTCTGACCTGGCAGGAACGTACCTTGTTTTGCTGGTTTTACCTACACTAACTCCTCAGGGCTTTAGTTAGTGTTCTTGGGTAACGTCTACTAAGAAGTTTTTTCCTGTCATCTCAACCATATAGGCATACATAGTGCGGACAAAAAACCGTTCTTAACGCGTTAAACATTAACAATTGTTGAGGATCCTCATAGCCCGGACGAAGAAGCTGTTGGAGAGTCTGGCAGTGGTGAGCCGGATACTCCGACACCTTCTGCTTGACAGTAGGAGGGTAGAGATGTTGCATCTGGTGGCTATGGTGGCACAGTGTTTGTTGTAAATGTACTCGATGGAGGGGAGAGAGACCCCGATGATATTCTGGCATGTTTTTGGTCCGGCGACAGCCAAGCAGCTTGTCTTTTACTCTTGTTTATCAGACTTACTTCTATAGAGTAACAAGCAATGCTCGCCACATCTATCCATTCTTTTTTTTTCTCTAAATATTTTTATTGGAAAAATACAATATAATACGTACAATCACAAAAATATTATTTTTATGTTCCACTTTTATTTAACAGAACAAATGAAGAAAACAAAAACAACCCCACCCCAGGCCTGGGCATGGGCCTGGGCCTGGGCCTGGACATGTACTGGCTTAAGCAGGGGGGCACGCCTGGCACTGCAGGATCTGAGTCCCTCTCGGCATAGTGTGTAACTGATGGTAGCCTTTGTTACTTTGGTCCCAGCTCTCTGCAGGTCATTCATCAGGTCCCTCCGTGTAGTTCTGGGATTTTTGCTCACCGTTCTCATGATCATTTTGACCCACGGGATGAGATCTTGCGTGGGGCCCCACATCGAGGGAGATTATCAATGGTCTTGTATGTCTTACAATTGCTCCCACAGTTGATTTATTCACACCAACCTGCTTGCCTATTGTAGATTCACTCTTCCCAGCCTGGTTCAGAGCGTGAATCATTTAGAAACATGCCTGACATAGGTCACATTAAAAAGATAGTGTGAACAGCATTAAAAATCAGATTTGGTGAGAAGATCATATTTCCTGCTTTCGGAACGTAGCCTTAGAAACAGCCAGTTGTGTCTGTGCAGTTCCCAGTTAGCATATTTGACAACCATTCATTTAACAGAGGCTTGGAATATCTGGATCAGAACATGAGCTCTACACAGCCTCCGTGCTAATTAGTGGAATCTGACTGAGAAACTGTAATAGTTCTTGCACTCCTCAAAGAGCTGCTGCTTGTGCTTGATTCCCAATCTCGATTGTAATCCACGCTGTCGCTGAGCCCCAGAGACTCCTGTCGAAAGAAACAGATGACAAGCCTGAATCAAGTGCATAAAATGTTCTTCAAAATGACACCTGTATAGGAGCATTTCTGACATGGAAACAGTCGCTCTTCTGCATTGCTGCCTTGTATGATCTGGTGCAACTCCAAATCGGAAAAAGTTGGGACGGTATGGAAAATGCAAATCTAAAAAAAGCTCAGTGCTCCTTACATGTACTTTGACTTTTATATCTTTGCAGACAGTATGAACTCGAGATATTTAAAGTTGTCAACTTCATTTCATTTGTTAATAAACATCCATTTCAGCATTTCAGGCCTGCAAAACGCTCCAAAAAAATTGGCTAGTAATGAGGTTAAAAATTTAAGATGTGCTTTCAAACAGGTGATCTCAGCAGGTGATTATAATCATGATTTGGTATAAAAGCAGTTTCCACTATAGGAGTCTTTGAGGAGCAACAGGGGGGCAGATGATCTCCAGTGGTCAAAAAATGTGTAAGAAAGTGTTTGAAATGTTTAAAAACAATGTTCCTCAAAGACAGACTGGAAGAGGTTTCCGTATTTTAGCCCTAACCTTTTCTGATTTGACTGTTTTTGCATTGTCATGTTGAAAATGCATGGATGTTCCTGGTAAAGATGACGTTTTGAAGGCAACTTATGTTGCTCTAAAATCTCGGTGTACTTTTCTGCATTAATGCTGTCATCACAGAACTGAAAATGACCTTTGCCAAGGGCACTGACCCGACCCCATATCATGACAGACTCTGGCTTTTGGTTGCTGATAACAGTCTGGATGGTTTTTTCGTCTTTAGTCCGGAGCACACGGTGTCCATGTTTTCCAAAAAAGATCTGGAATACTGATTGATCTGACCACAATACACGTTCTCACTGTGATGGTCCATCCCAGATGCCTCTGAGGCCTGAGAAGTCGAAAAATGGACACTATCTGCTTAGTTTTTTTACTTCATTACTAGCTTTAAATTGCTTCGTCCCAACTTCTTTTGGAATGTGTTGCATGTTTGAAATACAGGAATGGTTGTTTAGTAACAGATGAAATGAAGTTGACAGTGCTGTTTGCAATTCAATAAAAGTCAAAGTAAATGTTAAGGAACTGCATTTTTTTCTGCATTTGGGGTTGTATATGATGAAGCTTTTGCAGTTTCTTTAAAATCTACTAAATGTGAAGAATTGTGTTTAAGGTATGTTTAACTACTTTATACTAATAAGTTGAATGTATGATACCATGATGGTTCAGCTTAACAGGTTATTCATTTCAGTACTGGTAACTGTGAGTACCAGAACATGTACTTGGTCTGAAATAAATTATATCGATGCATCCTCTTTATATTTTTAGAAAATTATATAGTGTGCATATTTTGCTGAAATATTACTAGCGTAATGTCTTCATTGGCCTTAGTATATGTTACCATGCATTTTTTGTCCTATACATCTCTCTCTCTCTCTGTATCTCTCTCTCTCTCTCTCTCAGGGATTTCCTGAACCAGACTGTCCTGTCATTTTTATGCCTGTGCTAAGCACTATTTTCACACTCCCCTGAACCACATCGCAGTGCTACAGTAGAGCGACTCTCTGATCTCTGTGTGTGTGTGTGTGTGTGTGTGTGTGTGTGTGTGTGTGTGTGTGTGTGTGTGTGTGTGTGTGTGTGTGTGTGTGTCTGGGTTTGTGTTGCAGAACGACCTGCACAGAGCCATCCAGCGCACCCACTCAGCCATGTTCAACCAGGTGCTCATCCTCATCAGCACCCTCCTCTGCCTCATCTTCACCTGGTGAGAGTTTTACACACACACACACACACACACACACACACAAACACACACACACACACACACTGCAGCGCAGTGATCTGGATGATGTGTTGTGTGTGATAATTCAAATTTGGCAATATGTGTGTAATCATTATCACTCTTTGAATAATCGCTCTGCAATATTGTGTGAACATCAGGCAAGCCAATAAAGCAAACACTAATCCGTGAACTGAGGAGACAGTGGGATAAAGAGAGAGAGGGAGAGCAAGAGAGAGCAGATCCTTTAAGTGTTTGCCCCCTTCCTGATTTCCTATTATTTTCTTGCATGTTTGTCACACTTAAGTGTTTCGGAACATCAAACCAATTTAAATCTATTCGTCAAAAGACAACAAAAGTAACACAAAATGCCGTTTTTAAATGAAGTGTTTATATAAGGGAGGAAAAAAATCCAAACCTACATGGTCCTGTGTGAAAAAGTGATTGCCCCCCCTTGTTAAAAGTTAACTATGGTTTATCACACCTGAGTTCACTGTCTCTAGCCACACCCAGGCCTGATTATTGCCACACCTGTTCTCAATCATGACATCACTTAAATAGGACCTGTTTGACAAAGTGAAGTACACCAAAAGATCCTTAAAAGCTACACATCATGCCGAGATCCAAAGAAATTCAGGAACAATTGAGAAAGAAAGTAATTGAGATCTATCAGTCTGGAAAGGGTTATGAAGCCATTTCTAAAGCTTTGGGACTCCAGCGAACCACAGTGAGAGCCATTATCCACAAATGGCAAAGACATGGAACAGTGGTGAACCTTCGTAGGAGTGGCCGGCCGACCAAATTACCCCAAGAGCGCAGCATCGACTCATCCAAGAGGTCACAAAAGACCCCACAACAACATCCAAAGAACTGCAGGCCTCATTTGCCTCAGTTAAGGTCAGTGTTCATGCCGCCACCATAAGAAAGAGACTGTGCACAAATGGCCTGCATGGCAGAATTCACCTTCATTTAAAAACTGCATTTTGTGTTTACTTGTGTTGTCTTTGACTAATACTTAAATTGGTTTGGTGTTCCGAAACACTTGAGTGTAACAAACATACAAAAAAATAGGAAATCAGGAAGGGGGCAAACACTTTTTCACACCACTGTATTTGTTGCACTTGTGGGTACTGTATTGTACTGTATATCATCTGAAGGATAGGAATGTTGGATATGTTTTTTGGGGACATTTTGCTGGTCTTTACAACTTGCTGCAGCTTTTATTTGAAAAACCAAAAGAGCCAAAGGATTTGCTTCAGGTCATGGAAATAAAGGTCATCAGTCTTACTTCTACGGAGAAACAAGCAACCCCCGCCACATCCATCTATGTTTGCAGCTGCCTCCTCTGGCTGACAAGGAGTGCTGTTGCAGTGGCAGTTGGATATACCCTGTCTAACCTACCTCGCCTTCTGCCACGTCCACATTACCACCCTGAAGTGGCCTAAATCAGTTATTTTTTGTCTTAATGTCTTTTTTCAGAGCTGTGTGGACAGGCAAATCTGATCTTTTCAAATCTGACCTGATCCGACTTCATATGTGGTCCTAGATCCGATACTTATCCAATATGTGTCATGCAACCTGAATTACAACGCTGAGATCTGAAGTTATGTGACCTTTACATCGTTCCAACTTGTCATTTGCCATAAATGCACTCTGAGGAGCAGTGAGGGAGTTTGTCAGTGGTGGGATAGTGAGATAACAGACCTCATAAATAGTTGGACATTTTACTGGTCTTCACAACTTTAGTTGCTGCAACTTTTATTTGAAAAACCAAAAGAGCCAATATTGTTGTCATACATTAAAGTGGTTTTCTGTCTGCACTGCGTGCACATTCTCTACTCAGGAGGAGGCATGATTTATTATAGTATTATAGCTTATGTCTGTACCAACTAAGGTTAGGTTCTGGGTTTGGCACACTGCTAGAGTGTACTGTCGATTTAGGGCCAGATGTCTCTGCATCTTACTCTGGGTTAGGATGTGGTTCTTCCAGGGGCTGTGGTAATTGAGGTATTAATTGCATAGAATGCAGAATGTGGTTTCTCTGTCAGTGAAGTGTTCGCTACAGTTTTCGATTTTGTTTGTGTCTAAAGTGAAATGTAATGTCATTCCATGAGATCTGACTCTTCCCAGTTATTTCTATAGCAGTTCCAGAAATAGTTTGTTTATTTATTGCAGGAAATGATCCCGTGTTGAATATCTGTGAGTGCTAGTAGTGAAAAAACCACTGTATCTGCTTGTCTATCTATCTAGCTATTTATGTGTAGCATTTATCTATTTGACTGTCTATCTATCTATCTATACAGTAGTGCTTGAAAGTTTGTGAACCCTTTATAATTTTCTATATCTGCATAAATATGACCTAAAACATCATCAGATTTTCACACCAGTCCTAAAAGTAGATAAAGAGAACCCAGTTAAACAAATGAGACAAACATATTATATTTGGTCATTTATTTATTGAGGAAAATTGTCCAATATTTCATATTAGTGAGTGGCAAAAGTATGTGAACCTCTAGGATTAGCAGTTAATTTGAAGGTAGAATTAGAGTCAGGTGTTTTCAATCAATGGGATGACAATCAGGTGTGAGTGGGCCCCCTGTTTTATTTAAAGAACAGGGATCTATCAAAGTCTGCTCTTCACAACACATGTTTGTGGAAGTATCATGCAAAAACAAAGGAGATTTTTGAAGAGCTCAGAAACAGAAAAAGCGTTTGTGCTTATCATTAAAGAAAGTCATGAAATCATTACTGTTAAAATTACACATAATGGGAGAGTCACTTTCTGTGGGGTTTTTTGTTAATTTGGAGACTGTATTAAAGAGAAATCTTGGATTATTCTTATTTTTCTCTATGATTGAAGAGAAGTATGCAGCTTTAGCTTTAGTGAGGGCATGCTTGTACTCTGCCATGCTATCCCTCCAAGCAATCTTAAACACCTCCAATTTACTATGTCTCCACATGCGAAGTCAAAGTCCTGACCTTAATCCAATGGAAATGTTGTGGAAGGACCTGAAGCGAGCAGCTAATGTCCACTTTCAAGCACCACTGTATATAAGCCTGTCTATCTAGTTATTTATGTGTAGTTTATCTGTTTGTCTGTTTATCTGTTTATCTATCTATATACTGTATCTATCTATTAGTCTGTCTACCTAGCTAGCTTTCTATCTATCTCTATATAAGCCAGTCTATCTACATAGCTAGCTAGATAGATAGATAGCTGTCAGTCTGTCCATTTCAGGTTATCTCTCTCTGTCACTCTTTATCTCCATCTTACTCATTCTCTCTGTCTCTCTCTCTCTCTGTCTTGCTTCCTTTCTCTATCGCTTATTCGTTATCTATCTCTGTCTTTCGCTTCTTCTCTTTCACTCTCTCTCTGCTACTATCATTTTATCTCCACCCTTTCTGATTTGTTCTCCCTTGTCCCTTCTTTTTTATCTCTTCACTCTTTCTATATCATTTCTTTCTTTCTTTCTCCATTCTCTAATCTGCTGTGTATTTTAACGTCATCATTCTTGGCTGTCACCTTTTCAGTATCTGTGGGATTCAGCACCTGGAGCGAGCCGGCAATAACCTGACGCTGTTTGACTCGCTCTATTTCTGTGTGGTCACCTTTTCCACTGTGGGTTTCGGAGACGTCACGCCGCAGATCTGGCCCTCACAGCTTCTGGTGGTCATCATGATCTGTGTCGCTCTCATTGTGCTGCCCATTCAGGTGTGTTACACTACAAATGCCTATTATCTTTGCCTTCCTAACCCAATGCTACACAAAGAGGTGCAGATCCTCAGAAACTGCCGTTTCCAATGGCTAGCACTTCTCTCCAAGCCACAGGAGTTGCAGCAGCGTTAATATCAACATCAATTACAATCAATTAATTGAGGACGCCAAAAATAATAGCAAGTGACTGTTATGACAGAAGTGTCGAAGCAAGTGTCTTTCTGCCCAAGAGAATCTGCACATCTGCTAGCTTTCACACTTAAGCACACACACACACACACACATACACACACTTGCTTATGTAATAGTCTAACAAAGCTTTACACCCATCTATGCATGGGTAGAAACACAAACATTCACAGACTCACACATTTACCATCCTTGGAAAGGTGTGAAGGGGGAGATATAAGTCTCACCCACACACATATACAGTCTCACACTCATATGCATCTCCGGTTCTCTTATCGCACTGAACTCGCAGTCTCTCTCTCTCACACAACAAACAAACACCCCCCCGAACGCTTGCCCACCTGAGGGGATGGGATTCTAAAATCAGAGGAGAGAATGAGCTTTCATGTGTGTTGGGAGGGCTTCCCTGCTTGTGTTCGCTCTGGGGGTCCCCCATCCCCACCGTCACGCTGCCTCTCTGGAAGGGAGTAGGTCCAGTGCGGTTCGTCCTCATCTTCTTTCATCCACAAAAGCAGGCTGACATTTACTGCAGCTGCCTTCACGGAGCCCCACCGGCACAGTATTTTATTGTGTGTGTGTGTGTTGTGCATTCTCCGCTGACCTTCTGGTTTCAGAATCCCCTGTGTTTAAGTATGTGTGCTAGCCCTTTAGCCACCATATGATGACCAGGAACACCTAGGGTAACTGCATGGAGCTCTCTTCCATGGTTAAGGCTCTGAAATAGTATTTAGGTGGTTGTGAGTTCAAATCCCAGCTCCACCAAGCTGCTACTGTTAAGCTCTTGACCATACCAAGCTCTAGTGCACAATTGTAAGTCACTTTGACAAACAATGTCTGATAAAAGAATGTACACATCTGTTCTATGATAGGTGATGGCTCCTTTTTACATGGGAAGCTGTAGATGTGGGAGCACCCAGTGTTGGGGTACCAGCAACTGGATGTAAAACAGCTGTGGCCATGATCTCAGTTCTAAGAAAAGGATTCACTGCATTCATTGCATGTCATTTATCGATGTGCATGTCCAGACTATAGACTAGACTACATAGCCTCACCAGTAGAAAACCATCATAGAAGATAAATACCTGCATACATTTTAGCTCAGACCTGCACAACTCTTATCCTGAAAGGCAGGAATCCGGCACAATTTGGTGGTCTCCCTGCAAAATCTGATTCAACTCGTTAGTTAATTGCCGGTAGTAGGTGTGAATCAGGTTCTTATTGTTTATAGTAAGGACGTTCTACATAGATCAAAGGTGCTCACAGTGAAATTGCATAATTTTATTACATAAGGGTGAGTTTGGTGCCCTCTTACGGACCTAATTGGTATTATCTGTGTTTTCCACTCTGCTCCGTATCTTGGAAACTCTGATCCGTTGTCAGTTCCGAAAAAGCCCGGTCCATGTATTAAACTTTAAGGAATATAGCACCAGTCTCTGCATTTTAAATCCAAACACTGATATTTTGTTTCTGATAGTCTTAACACCACAAGGCAGCCATAAACCTGATAAATACACTGGCAGTATCCCTTAAAACACTCCGTGCCTTTAACATTTATGCTAGCCATGCTACGGTTGATCCCAAAGGCTTGGTATGAACTTCATTTTATTAAAGTTTTTATAGTCTTTTGTACTAATTTATAGTACAGTATTATGCCGAATACACACGGGTACTTGAGCCTAAAGTTGTAATAGTAGTAAAGGGAAAAGTTTCACAAGTATAATCTCTGTTGTTCATGGTCTATGGATTTTCTGGAGAGAAGGGTTTACGAGCTAGATCTCACAAAGAAATAACATCAACCGCCTTCTGGTGCAACACCTAATCGATGGCAGTGACAGCACAACATCAATAAAAATGACAGGCAGAAGTGCCTTTTCTTCCAAAGAAAGGCAATACAGTGGGAAGTCATGTAAAGTGCAAGAGCATGATGTAGTGAAGTGTTCAGAAAACTGAACCATGTGGAACAACCCTGCCTAAGAGGAATATCTGACAACCTGAAGGAAACAAACAGTATACTCAGGTCTGTTTAAGAATTTTATGACAATATTGGAGTTAAACAGCTTTTTTATGGGCAGTCATAAAGTCAGTCAGTCAGATACATCAGAATGGGTGGTTCAATACTAGAATGTTCATCCAGTATTTTGTGATTTGAGATGGAAACTGTTATGCAGTGGAAATACTTATGCAGGGATACAAAAGTCTACGTTAGTTACCACCAACCTGATTTTATTCTATATTCTAATTAGCTTGTCTTCCTCAAAAACATTGATGGGGAAGAATACATGTACTTTCATACAAAATGCGGGCCACAATCATTCCCACATATGCCCTTTAATGTTACATAAAAAATTGTAGAATTTATTAAGAACCCAATTAAAACAGTACTGTATATGCCAAAATCAAAGTCAGATTTATTTCTGATTTATTTTTTATTACATTTATTTCTGAAGGACTTTTTACATTGGAGCATTGTCTCAATGCAACTGTACAATTTTCTATTATCAACGCCCAACACCCAAATTGAGCAAGGGCGACAGGGCAAGGAAAAAACTCCCTAAACGTTATAAGGGGACTGTGGTAGCCTAGAGGGTAAGGTACTGGACTATGGACCAGAAGGTCCAGGGTTCAAATCCCACCTCTGCCACTGTTGGGTCCTTGAGCAAGACCCTTAACCCACAATTGCTTGGATTGTAAGACTGTACCACTTGTAAGTCGCTCTGGATAAAGGCGTCTGCTAAATGCTGTAAATGTAAATGTAAATAAGGAAGAAACTTTTGTGAGGACCAAGACTCAAAAGGAGACCCAACCTCCATTATAGGGGGTAAGCCCATTACATGTCGATACTGGCATCCTAACTACCGTCTCCTTGCAGTATGCATTCTTTTCTGTGAAAAACGGAGGAATTAAACCTCCATGTGAGGTATCAGATGGTACAAAATCCGAGCAGATATAAAGAAATCCCACAAGTACTTTTATCCCAGAACACAGCGTTGTTGCAGAAGTGTTTGTTTACATACAGTGGTACCTCCGTTCTCTTCGTTAATTCATTCCAGAAAGCTTGTCAAGTACCAAAAATGAGTATTACCCATAAGGAATAACGTAAATGGAAGTAATCTGTTCCAGACCCCCAGAAAATCCACACTGTATAAGGCATTATATGCATTAATGGAGTTGTATTGTACAGATGCTCCCTGATTTATGATGGGGATATGTTCCACAAATCCATCATAGGTTAAATGTAACATGAACTGAGGGGTTTAATATAGTCTGCACTGTATTATAGCAGGGTCTATTAAACATTAACACTTACAGTTGTGCTTGAAAGTTTGTGAACCCTTTAGAATTTTCTATATTTCTGCATAAATATGACCTAAAACATCATCAGATTTTCACACAAGTCCTAAAAGTAGATAAAGAGAACCCAGTTAAACAAATGAGACAAAAATATTATTATTTGTCATTTATTTTATTGAGGGAAAAGTATCTAATATACATATTAGTGAGTGGCAAAAGTATGTGAACCTTGCTTCGTATCTGGTGTGGACCCCCTGTGCAGCAATAACTGCCCGCTACTAGAACAAGCTTCAGCTCTGGGGATGTTGGTGGTTTCTCAATAACTGCTCACTTCAGGTTCCGTCACAAATTTCCATTGGATTAAGGTAAGGACTTTGATTGGCCATTCCAAAACATGAACTTATTCTTCTTTAACCTTCTTTGGTTAGAAAAAGGCTCTTTGGTGATTAGGGCTCGTTGTCTGCTGCATGACCCCACCTTCGGTGGAGATCAGTTCATGGGAACCCCAAGATTGTCCTGGACTTTTCCTGTAGAATT
Organism: Ancistrus triradiatus; assembly: GCA_025084515.1. NCBI lineage: Eukaryota > Metazoa > Chordata > Actinopteri > Siluriformes > Loricariidae > Ancistrus > Ancistrus triradiatus. The sequence continues at coordinate 25,124 of JAJAGP010005369.1, forward strand.
CTCTGATTAAATTTCGTCCTGGCCCAGATGCAGCAAACAGGCCCAAACCATGATACACCACCACAATGTTTCACAGATGGGATACGGTTCTTATGCTGGAATGCAGTGTTTTCCTTTCTCCAAAACAAACGATTTTCTTTTAAACCAAAAAGTGTCTATTTGCGTCTCATCCATCCACAAGAACATTTCTTCCAATAGCCTCTGCTCGTCCCGTGATCTAGTAAAACTGCAGATCCGGCAGCAGCAGCAATGTTTCTTTTTGAGAGCTGTGGCGTTCCCTGCAAACCCTGCCATGCACACCTGTTGTTCAGTGTTCTTCTCATGTGGATGGTTTGAACCATTAGATTAGACAATGTGGAGAGCCTTCAGGTGCTTAGAAGTTACCTGGGCTCCTTTGTGACCTCACAAAACTATAACATTGCCTTGCTCTTGGAGTGATTTTGTTGGTCGACCACTCCTGGGGGAGGGTGAACAATGGTCGGAATTTCCTCTATTGTTACATCAATCTGTCTGGACTGTGGATTGGTGGAGCCCCAAACTCTTTAGAGATGGTTTTGTAAACCTTCCAGCTGATGAGCATCAACAAAACTCTTTTTCTGAACTCCTCAGAATCTCCTTTGTTGTGATGATACACTTCCACAAACTGTGTTGTGAAGAGCAGACTTTGATAGATCACTGTTCTTTAAATATTAAAAAAGGGTGCCACTCACACCGATTGTCATCCACTGATTGAAAAAACACCGACTATAAGTCCACCTTCAAATGAACTGCTAATCTAGAGGTTCACAACTTTGCACTCCAATATGTAATATGGTCATTTTCCTCAATAAATAAATGGCCAAGTATAATATTTTTGTTCATTTTAGTTTAACTGGGTTCTCTTATCTACTTTTTAGGGACTGGTGTAAAATCTGATTGATGTTTTAGGTCATATTTATTGATAGAAATAAGAAAAATATAAAGGTCACAACTCTGCAAGCACAACTGCTATCCTTTCTTATGCTATCCCGATTCCGCATAGTATTTTTTGTGCAAATAAGTTAAACCTGCCATTCTATGGTATAATTTATACCGGAATCAAACGAAAAGATTGAATGCCACTGCCATTAACTTTCAAACAACCTCAACCGGGTTCACTTTATTAGGTATTGCCTGGTTCTGCTACTCATGTCCATTTGATCAGTTCCACTTACTGTATAGAAGCACTTTGTAGTTCTACAATTACAGACTGTAGTCCATCTGTTTCTGTAGATCCTTTTAGTTCCCTTTACTCTGTTCTCTAACGGTCAGGACCCACATGGATCATGTATTATTTAGGTGGTGGATCATTCTCAGCACTGCAGTGACACTGATGTTGTGGTGGCATGTTAGTATGATCGGATCAGACACAGCAGTGCTGCTGGAGTTTTTAAAAACTGTTCACTCACTGTGCACTCTATTACACACATCTGTTTTTGCACAGTTTGTGTTAGTCATCCCCTAGTCCTTCATCAGTTGTCACAGGACGCTGCCTAAAGGATGCTGGTGGCTGGACATGTTTATTGGTGGACTTTGTTAAAGTCCAGCAGCACTTCAGTGTCACTGCAGTGCTGAGAATGATCCACCACCCAAATCTGATCTGTGCTGGTCCTGTGGGGGTCCTGACCATTAGAGAACAGAGTTAAGGGGACAAACATTTATTTAGAGAAACAGATTAATTGAAACTATAGTCATCACTTCAATAGTTATTCATTAATAATGATCTGTGGCTCTGCTACAATGTTAAATGTCACAGATATTAGTTAGTGTATGGATTATAATGGATGACAGGGACTATGAAGATGAAGCGATGATGTATCTGTGATAGTAACAAGTGAGAAAGCCATCAGCAGTAATGGTTAGAAACCTGAGTGATTGAGAGCAAGTTTCTAGGGGATCTTTCATTATTCTGTCAGTTTTTTATTACAAATAATATATTATTGAAAACTGGGTGTCACATTCCTACGAGAGATTGTTTCTCACAATTGACACACACAACCTAAAGGCACCAAAATACTGAACAGTATTATTGCTGCCATTTCTTCAGACATCTGCGTGTCACTTCCGGACCTTTAGATTTCATCAATCTGACTCCAATCTGGTGGATTTGTGGAAGGTCACTTCGTTGTGACCCTGTCCAGTCTGATTCCGCCTGCAATTTGATACAGTGATGTCCGGTTTTGCTCTGTTGTCTCTGTCTGCAGTTTGATATAATAATTTTCAGGCTGACAGAAGTTGTCTGAAGTGCATGAACACTTACCAGTGTAGTCTCCAAGAAAGGCAGGATGAAAAGCTCGAACCTGAACTTTTTTTTGGTCATATGATTTATAGTATAAAACAGGATTCCCTGACACTATGTTTTATATTGTCAATAAGATACAGTGCTAACATTCAAAGCTGTGAGTATCAGCAGATGACCGTCTATGATGAATATGAACATGATGTGCCTTTATGACCATTAGTGTCTTATGTTAACATTTCTGATCAGTCTCACAGTCGCTGCAAATTATACCTCCTCTCAGATCTTCCCAGCATAAATACTAATTTTCTTTAAGTATCATATACTTGAGTACTTTGTCGGTGCAGTCTAATACAAATAGTAACTGCATTGTCAACGCGGCCTGGGGTGGACACACACTAGCCCAGCTTTAGCCCTTTGGGACTCCATGCAAAGTTCAGCCAAACACCAAAACACCCCCCTTTCCAATTCCCCCTATTTGTCGCCCTTGTTCAATTCCAAACTAAGTTCTCTGTCTGTTATAAGTGAGTTTCTGAGGGATTTTTATGTGATGACAGAATTGTTTGATGTTGAAATGTGTTATATATTGTGTGATACAAAGATTGCACACATTGCTTACTTGCCTTAATAATCCCAATCATAGTCAGATTTCTGAGTATCTGATTGTTAAGTGGGCATGTATCAGCAAAAAACGAAAAAAATGGATTTGAGATCAGTAATCGGAATTTCCGGCGCCAACTCCATTTTGATTGCTTTGAATCGGCATGTTCTCAGTCTGCACACTGTGCAGGGCGGTCGCAGAAATAAACACGGTTGCCAGGTCCTCTTATTCTGGCTTCTGTTGGGTATTTTCCCATAGCCTCCTGCTTATTTCTGTAGCGGCTCTGGCAACCCTGGAACTAAAAGCAGCTCCAAATGGCTATGGGTGCATAGAATAGCCAAAAACCTGTGAAACTCAAGTAAACAGTACACTGCTCAAAAAAATTAAGGAACACTTAAACAACATCAATAAACTCCAGTGAATCAAACTTCTGTGAAATCAACCTGTCCACTTAGGAAGCAGCACTGATTGACAATCAATTTCACATGCTGTTGTGCAAATAGACAACAGGTGGAAATTATTGGCAATTAGCAAGACACACTCAATAAAGGAGTGGTTCTGCAGGTGGGGACCACAGACCACTTCTCAGTACCTTGCTTTCTGGCTGATGTTTTGGTCACTTTTGAATGTTGGTGGTGCTTTCACACTCGTGGTAGCATGAGACGGACTCTACAACCCACACAAGTGGCTCAGGTAGTGCAGCTCATCCATGATGGCACATCAATGGGAACTGTGGCAAGAAGGTTTGTTGTGACTGTCAGTGTAGTGTCCAGAGGCTGGAGGCGCTACCAGGAGACAAGCCAGTACACCAGGAGACATGGAGGAGGCCATAGGAGGGCAACAACCCAGCAGCAGGACCGCTACCTCCGCCTTTGTGCAAGGAGGAACAGGAGGAGCACTGCCAGAGCACTGCAAAATGACCTCCAGCAGGACACAAATGTGGATGTGTCTGCACAAACGGTTAGAAACCAACTCCATGAGAATGTTATGAGGGCCCGACGTCCACAGATGGGGGCTGTGCTGACAGCCCAACACTGTGCAGGACACTTGGCATTTGGCAGAGAACACCAGGATTGGCAAATTCACCACTGGCACCCTGTGCTCTTCACAGATGAAAGCAGGTTCACACTAAGTACATGTAACAGACGTGACTGGAGATGCCGTGGAGAGCGATCTGCTGCCTGCAACATCCTTCAGCATGACCGGTTTGGCAGTGGGTCAGTAATGGTGTGGGGTGGCATTTCTTTGGAGGCCCGTATAGCCCTCCATGTGCTCGCCAGAGGTAGCCTGACTGTCATTAGGTACCGAGATGAGATCCTCAGACCCTTTGTGAGACCATATGCTGGTGCGGTTCCTCCTAATGCAGGACAATGCTAGACCTCATGTGGCTGGAGTGTGTCAGCAGTTCCTGCAAGATGAAGGCATTGAAGCTATGGACTGGCCCGCCCGTTCCCCAGACCTGAATCCGATTGAGCACATCTGGGACATCATGTCTCGCTCCATCCACCAAAGTCACGTTGCACCACAGACTGTCAAGGAGTTGGTGGATGCTTTAGTCCAGTTCTGGGAGGAGATCCCTCAGGAGACCATCTGCCACCTCAGGAGCATGCCCAGGCATTGTAGGGAGGTCATACAGGCACATGGAGGCCACACACAATACTGAGACTCATTTTGACTTGTTTTAAGGACATTACATCAAAGTTGGATCAGCCTGTAGTGTGTTTTTCTACTTTAATTTTGTGTGTGACTCCAAATCCAGACCTACATTGGTTAATAAATTTGATTTCCATTGATGATTTTTGTGTGATTTTGTTGTCAGCACATTCACTTTGTACAGAACAAAGTATCAAGAGAATATTTTCATTCATTCAGATCTACGATGTGTATTTAAGTGTTTGCTTATTTTTTGAGGCAGTGTAAGTTTATTCACAAAGTACGTAAAGTAAAAAGTAGTAACTGTTTTTAAACCAACTTATGTTCACAATCTACTTAAAGTAAATGGAAACGGAGTAAAATGTGGCACATTAATACCTACCTCTGTAAGTACCTGACCACTTTGTTTCATATTGCGTTGATTGTTAGCTTTGACTGGATCAGTCTGTAATTTCTACTTGATAGTACACTGGGAATATTCCCAAATTGTTAAATATACTATCATACATCTTCATAACTACTTATCCTGGACAGTGCCATGTGCTGTCATCATGGGAATTCTGGGTGCAAGGTAGAAATATGAATGGAGTGTCATTTCTCACACACATAATCCACCTCCCAAGTAGAAAGAAACAGTTCCTGAAAGGAAACACTTCCAGACATGGGGAGAACAGGCAAACTCCTCTCAAATTGTTACCAGAGGTGAGGATTAAACCTAGAAGTTCAGTCACTGGAACTGTGCAGCACTCACACAACCTGCAGTGCCACCATGCAGCCAAATCAAAAAACATGTCTTATACATTGGAAATAAGTGTTATATACTGCACTGGTCTCAGACTAGCTCGATTCACTTTCCTTTAAAGTTCAACAGAAAGGAAACACAGTAGTGCAGCGGCTTGAGAAATAAATAGGTATAATACAGAAATACAAACTTAACTAAAGTATGAATCAAATATGACTGAACTAAAACAGCTTAAAGCCCAGAGTGCAAATAAAGCCTCCTTCCGGTTGCTTCTTTTCCTAGCTTAGTATTTTGATACTTAGTTTTGCCACATCACTCTTCATCACTATTGTCCTAATATAATGTAGTTATGGTTGGTGTAACTTTCTTTCCAGTTTAGCCTTATGTTTGATGACAGTCTATCCTGTTTGACTCTTCTTAGTTTGGTCTTGTAAAGTCCAGGCTGATTTTACCACCGGTTTTACTAGTGAGTTTTGACCCTCTGCAGGATGTGATGAGATCCGATTGACTAAAAAACCTCAAAAGTCAACAATGGATTAAGGAAGGGATTGAGATGATGATCACAGGCTAGCATGAATTGAATAGTTATGGACACATACATACAGTCTAGGTCACCATTAGATTAGGTATACCCTTGTTTTAGCAAAGGTATATTGACCATCTATAATTATTTCTGTTTATTAGAATACAACAAATTTGAATGCAGTATTAAAAAAACTTAAAGAAAAACAGCTTCTATAGGTTACAGTGGCAAATATTTAGTGTGAGCTGCCCTTACACTTGGGGAGTAGCAGCATCTGGGAGCTTCATAAGGATGCCAAGTTGCTCCTTCTACAGTCAAAGAACTTTGATCAGGAATGGTCTTTCTGGATGGGTAGTACCCAAGAAACCACTTTTTCTGAAGGGGAACAGGGTGAAAAGGCTAAAATATGTTAACGTTCACAAAGGTTGTAATGAAGATCAGTGGAAAAGAAAAATGTTGATTGATGCGTCCAATCGTCAACAATATGTTATATATGGTCATTATACCCATTGCTCAAACAACAAATCTAATGGTGGCCTAAGTCTTTTGCACAGTGCTGTGGATGAGGAGATAGGATAGGAAGTTGGGGTGAAGCACTGAAAAAGAGAATACAGAAATGGCGTGGAAATGAAGATTGAGCCTGTAGGAATTGGTGATGATCTAAAGAAATGCTAAAGGAAATGGTTCTCTTTCTAGTTTAAGATTGTGATGTCCAGTTTGATCTCAAGGAGCCTCTTCATTAGTTTAAAGTTGTCTTCTACAGTTTGATGGAGTTTGTAGGTTGTCATTTCAATTTTGACCTTACCCACAATCTGGTGGAATCCATGACCAGTTGTTCCTAGTTTGATGTGATACAGTATTACCTCCACTTTTACATGCCATTGTCTGGTTTGACTATATTCCTTTTTGGATGTTATGTGAAACAATTTGATGAAATCCATTTGGACTTTGTCCCCCAGTTTGAGCAGCTGGCCTTCCTGTGGATGGAGAGGCAGAAGTCAGGAGGAAACTACAGCCGCTACCGAGCCCAGACTGAGAAACACGTTGTACTCTGTGTCAGTTGTCTGAAGATTGATCTTCTCATGGATTTCCTCAACGAGTTCTTTGCTCACCCCAGACTGCAGGTATATGTGTATGTGTTTATGTGTATGAATACATGCCCAGGTACAATTATCATGCACGTTTAAATTATGATATAAGCAGAACACATTGGTACCTTGGTTCTTGACCGCCTTGGAACTCGTCAAATTCGATTCTTGACGCATTTTATGTAGGAAAAAGTGTCTCGGTTCTCGTCTTTTGCTCGTTACTTGCTTAAACCTGTATGAGTAGAGCCGCGTGACTCGTTTCAGCCAAAACTCACAATTCATGATTCACGATTCAGTACACAGTGATTCAGTGATTCAGATTCACAATATCCCTTTCTCAGAGAAGATCTGCGCTGTGTTTATTGTGCGTTTCTTCCTTTTTACATCTCAAGTAATGAAGTAAGCAGAATACAGCGGTACCTTGGTTCTTGACCATCTCGGAACTCATCGAATTCGGTTCTCGATGCCTTTTGCCTAGAAAAATTTGTCTCAGTTCTTGCCGATTGCTCAGTATTCGGCGCACTTGCTTAAACTTGAGTCCAGCTGCGTGACTCGTTTCAGCCAAAACTCGATTCACAGTTCACGATTCATGAGTCACGATTCAGTACACAGTGATTCAGTGAGTCTTATTCACAATATCCTTTGCTCATACAAAATCTGCACTGTGTTTATCGTGTTTTTCTTTATTTTTAAATCTATAGTACTATATTCTTGGTGCAGAAAAGTTTCCATGGGTCCTAAAATGATTAGTAATGACAGCCAACCGAAAGGAAAACAGGAATCCACTTGGATTTTAGGCTGAGCAGTTAGCATTAGCAGCTAGCGCCCTGAGTTCACCAATAGAAAGTGTTTTGCATTTTCTTTTCATTTTCAATCCATTTCTCACTAAATTAGATGAGATTTTTTAACACTTTATTATAAAATAAGCTTTGTGTTAATGATTTTGGCCATCCGTAGGTTAATGTCAGAGTTAATGTGTAATAGGCTCCTCTATGATTCAGTACAGACTATATTAAACTCATCAGTTCATGATACATTTAACTTATGATGGATTTGTTGAACATATCCCCATCATAAATCAGGGAGCACCTGTACAATACAACTCCATTAATGCCTATAATACCTTATACAGTGTGGATTTTCTGGGGGTCTGGAACAGATTCATTCTATTTACATTATTCCTTATGGGAAATATTTGATCGGTACTGGTTGTTTTCTGTACTCGCCAAGCCTTCTGGAATGATTTAATGACGAGAACCGAGGTACCACTGTATGCCCAAATGTGCACCCATAATGACACGGGCCTGATATTATTTTAATATCTCTGTTTTAACTCTGACTGTTGTGTGTAGGACTACTACGTGGTGATCCTGTGTCCGGCAGAGATTGACGTCCAGGTTCGGCGCGTCCTGCACATCCCACTGTGGGCTCAGAGAGTTATTTACTTGCAGGGCTCTGCACTCAAAGACCAGGATCTGATGAGGGCCAAGTAAGGTCACCACCATTTTACATGTGGGATTACTTCAGCAATGGGTGTGATCAGAGTGACTTAAACCTTCTGGAGAACTCTGACCCTTCAGAGTGAAGGGCTAATAAAGTCCAGGCTTGCACACATGCTCCTAATCCTCAGATGCTCCTATAGACCATATCTGTGAAGGGTTTCAGTCATCGAAGTAATGGGGCACAGCCTATCATCCAATTACATTGCTCTCCGTAACATCTCTACCCCAGAAGGTTCGCACCAATTTACACCAGCAGACTAGAGAGCTGCATCGGACTTGGGATAAAATTAGAAATACTCTGCTTGCTTTAGAGTATCAGCCTGACAGTGAGACAGCAGGGTGGTAAAGCAAGGCAAGAGATATACATGGGGACAGAAATGGAGCCTGATTGGATGGAGTTGGGATGCAAATGGGAAAAATGTGCACTTGGTGTTTGAGCATGCAAGGGAGAGTTGAAGCGTAAATGGAATGTGATTGAACAGGGGATGGAATTGGAATATGGGAGCATATTACAGATTACAGCAGATAGATTACATATACCATTGTTTTAGCATTGGAATAATGACCATATATACCGTATTTTTCGGACCATAAGTCGCACTTAAAATCCTTTAACTTTCTCAAAAATTGACAGTGCGCATTTAAATGCGGTGCGTCTAATGTATGAATTAATTCTGGTTGTGCTTTCTGACCTAGAACCAATTGTAGATGGTACACGGCGCTCATAAATTTGAATGAGGTGGGGATGAATATGTGTGTGGGAGCCCTGAAGTGATGGGATGTGGTTGGAGAAATGGCCTGTAGGAATAAATCTGGGGTCTTGCAAGGAAGAACTGAAGTTGGAGTTGGAATGAGGACATAGTCTGTGAGAATTGGATTGGAATTGGGATTGGATTGGGACAGTCTTAGGGGCCAAAGGGAATCGAGTGAGGATCAAGGGCTTAC
>JAJAGP010005370.1:0-34424 GCA_025084515.1 Ancistrus triradiatus
ACTTTTGCCACTCACTAATATGTAATATTGGATAATTTTCCTCAATAAATAAATGACCAAGTATAATATTTTTGTCTCATTTGTTTATCTGGGTTCTCCTTATCCACTTTTAGGACTTGTGTGAAAATCTGATGATGTTTTAGGTCATATTTATGCAGAAATATAAAAAATTCTAAAGGGTTCACAAACTTTCAAGCACCACTGTAATCCAGACGTTGAATGATGCACACCTGTATTCAAATTCTCTCTTAAATGACTTTGAAGGTTCTTATTGACAGAGCGTTACTAAATAATTAGAGTGTGAGTGTGGAATGTAATGCGCTGAAGGTCTGAAGCATAAGCGTCATTTGCGCCGACATATTGTTCTCCCAGGCATTCTCTTAATTCAGACTCTTATTTATCTGCTGCCACACTATTTGCTACCTACAACCGAGCATCATGTGCATGTCTTTGCCATTCAGTTACTCTATGTACTTGAAATTGTTTGATGTAATTAAAAGTTAGTTTGCATTAGTTGCATAAACTATAAATACCCTGACATCTGCTATGAAGTGAAGTAGTCTCACACATTTTTCTCATCTCCATAGACAACCGTTAGCAATGGCAGTAGAACTGATCTATCACGCTCGGAACCGGGAAGGAGGACGGAGGCGGACGTCAAGTGCAAGTGCACAGTGTTTATTAAAAGGACGAGACGGTACATAGACAGGAAAAGGTGGGCACAGGAAGTCAGGATACAAGGTAGGAGCTATAAGCTTAATGAACAACCAGAGGCTGTAGACTGAAAGATACAAAAAAGAGTGGAATTGCTAATGCAACAACAGAGCACACACACCAGGGAAGCTACAGCTTAAGCTAAATACATAGGGCAGTGTAACAGACAGGAACGCATAACAAGACACCAGAAGGTCCAGGGTTCAAATCCCACCTCTACCAAGCTGCCACTGTTGGGTCCTTGAGCAAGGCCCTTAACCCACAATTGCTTGGATTGTAAGACTGTATCAATTGTAAGTCGCTCTGGATAAGGGCGTCTGCTAAATGCTGTAAATGTAAACATATCGAAAATACATTATACATAAACACAATACAACTCCATTAATAAATACAAACATCTGGGTGGATTTTCTGATGTTCTGAAACGGATTCATTCAGTTTACTCCATATGGGAACCATGTGCTCGGTACTCAAGGAACGAATTAACGACGAGACCACTGTACCATTGTATAAGAAAAGCGCATTATTTATAAATATTAATATATTGTATAAAGTATAAATACAGTCGCTGAAGGTCCTCGTGTCATCTAGCGTGTATCAGCTTTAGTTGCATGGCATCCCCAATCAGAATGAGGAGATGAGGGAAATAGGGTCCTTTGCTTGGTCTGGCTAAAAGTTTGAGTGCTGGAACTGGTGCTGGAACAACAGCTCGTACCGTGTAATGGAAAAGTGAATGGGACTCAAAGTCCAGGGTCTGACACTCAGGTTCCCATTGAAGGTTCTGTGACGGGTCTGTGACTTGTCAACGCTTTACTCAGCAGGCGCTGTGCACTCTATAACAGTCTGTCGCCAGTTCATGGTTCAATACACAGAAAGTAATCCAGGGCAAATTTGTGTACATGAACTATAAGCGAAGGCTATGATCAGGGATGAACAGGGAATGAGGAACTCGAAGAAATAACAATATAATTGATCAAACTATCAGCCAGGTGATATCGTCTACTCATATCTGTCCTGGATGTGAGGTTGGCCATGTTACTGGAACATCTTAGTCATTTGGCTGAAGCTTGGTGAACGCTTACAGGAGATGACGCTGACTCTGAGTTTTTGAGAATAACACTTTGCAATCTTGTTGAGACTGGCTTTAGATCACAGACTATAAACAGCGTGAACAAGTGCTCTGATGAATCTCTCCAGTCATCCATTTTGGAGCGGATTGTTCCCTTAAGAATTTGACAAGGCGTCCAGTTTGACCAAACACAGCTGTGCTGGTAGGAGCAGCTCTGGCAGAAAGTCCAACATGGGACAAACCAAACGACAGATGAAATGTTTCTCAATAGCGCTAAACAAACAAAGCACATTAACAATTACAATAAACTAGGCGCAGTGAAAGGAGGTCGAGTAAATGAGAAGCCAGGGCCAACCAGGACCATATATTAGACCTGTAAGGGCTATTAAGTGAGACATCAATGGTAGAGAAAGTTTACTACCTGTCCTGTGGGTTTTACATTTCTCCCACCACGTGAAGCACTGGGCCACAGCTGTCCAGTTCTGCTGGAAGTATTAGCTAAAGATTTAAGCAATCCATATTTTATCACTCAAAAGCTCTGAGGAACAAGATGCTGACCTTCTCCGAGTGTAAAGGAATGGATCATTTTAAGCATTCATTTGGCTTATTGATGTGTCCTGTACGTTCAGAAATACCGAGTGACAGCAGGAGTGACATTTCAAAAGGAGACCAAATTGATTTGTTGTCGCTGTTGCTCTTATTCAGAGTTCACTCCAGGGAAGTAAGTTTTGAGTCAGCAATTGTAGGTGGCCTATTGTAGATTCACTCTTCCCAGCCTGGTGCAGGTCTACAATTTTCTTCCTGGTGTCCTTCGACAGCTCTTTGGTCTTGGCCATGGTTGAGTTTGGAGTCTGACTGTTTGAGGCTGTGGACAGGTGTCTTTTATACAGATAATGAGGTCAAACAGGTGCCATTAATACAGGTAAAGAGTGGAGGACAGAAGAGCTTCTTAAAGAAGAAGTTTCAGGTCTGTTAGAGCCAGAAATCTTGCTTGTTTGTGGGTGACCACATACTTATTTTCGACCATTTTTACAATTAAATTCTTTAAAAATCCTACAATGTGATTTCCTGGAAATTTTTTTCTCATTTTGTCTCTCATAGTTGAAGTGTAGCTATGATGAAAATTACAGACCTCTTTTTTGCCCAACTGTGTGTATATATATATATATCTATATATATATATATATATATATATCTATATATATATCTCTCTATCGATATATATACATGTATATATATATATATAGATATAGATATATACGTATATACAGTATATATATATATATATATATATATATATATATATATATATATATATATATATATATATATATATATATGTATATATATATACGTATATATATATATATATATATATATATATATATATAGGAAAAACTCCCTAGTTTCTAGGAAGGAAACCTTGGGAGGACCAAGACTCAAAAAGGGACCAAACCTCCTTGGGCGGCGTAGATGATAAATCTAAGAAGCGAACTAAAGGTCATGGAGTCAAAGTTTGAAAAGAATGTGAAGTATGCACATCGACATTAAGTGGCCCAGGTATGATGATAAATCTAAGAGCGAACTACAGTCATGGAGTCAAAAGTTCGAATAAAATGTGAAGTATTCACATCGACATTAAGTGGCCCGGGTATGATGATAAATCGAAGAGCAAAACTAAAGTTTCATGGAGTTCATGGTCGAATAAAAAAATGTGAAATTATCACAGTGGAGCTCCATCAGATGTACAATCATGTGTGGGGCCGGAAACTGCCGGAACACAGCTCGGAGAGAAAACAGAAAATGTAATTAGTTATTGATTAAGAGCACATTGTTTATTAACAATCACTGATGCCATGTCAATCACTGATGCCAAGTGTAGCATGAGACCCCGGCAGCATTAGCTATAGCAGCATAGCTAGAAAAGCTAGATAGAGAAAGAGGAAAAACTGGTAGGAAACACCAGCCAAGAGGGATCACATGAGGACATTGGCAACCCCACGAGCGGGCAGAAGACAGCAACCCAACGTCTCTGATCACCATAAGACTCTTTGACTATGAACCCCCACTCTGCCCTTATTCTAAGGCAAGGATGCATGAGTCCTAGATCACGAGGACCGAAGCCTAGTTCATCCAGACCGCCCACTCGACACTCCCGGTAACGGACAAGGCATGCAGGCCAGACATGACTCCAGACTCCAGCCCCAGTGACCCAAGCCATGCATCCTGGTCTAAATCTAGAGAAAAGCCTGTGTAAATAAGTATGTATTTAGCCTAGACCTAAAAATTTGGAAAGTGTCTGAGTCTTGAACGAAAGTGGGAAGTTTATTCCACAGTTGGGGGGCCATGTATGAGAAAGCCTTTCCCCCTGCTGTGACTTTTTTAATTCTAGGAACTAAAAGAAGTCCTGCACGCTGTGAATGAAGTAGACGAGTTGGATTGTAAAACTCTAAGAGTTCACTCAGGTAATGTGGGGCCAGGCCATGTAGAGCTTTATAAGTTATAAGAAGTATTTTGTAATCTATGCGGAATTTGACTGGTAACCAGTGTAGTGATGATAGAATAGTAGTGATGTGATCAAATTTTCTAGTTCGAGTTAGCACCCAGGCAGCTGCATTTTGAACTAACTGAAGTTTATTTATAGATTTACTTGAGCATCCAGTAAGTAACAGTAATCCAACCTTGAGGTTATAAACGCATGAACAAGTTTCTCTGCATCATTAAAAGAGAGGATATTTCTAAGTTTAGCGATATTACATAATTGAAAAATAGCAATTCGAGTGATGCTGCTAATGTGCGCATCAAAGGAGAGATCTGAATCAAATGTGACCCCTAAGTTTTTTACAGACGGACTGAGCAATACTGGAGAGCCACCTAGATTTAGGATAGATGTAGCCAACCTGTCTCTCATAGCCTTGGGTCCCACTAATAGAACCTCAGTTTTATCTGAGTTAAGTAAGAGAAAATTAAATAACATCCAATCTTTTATTTCCTTTACACAGTCCTCAATTTTGTTGATTGTAAGGCTGTCATTAGGTTTGGCTGATATGTACAGCTGTGTATCATCTGCATAGCAGTGGAAACTAATGCCATGTTTACGAATAACTGAGTCTAGTGGCAGCATGTACAGAGAGAATAAAAGCGGGCCAAGCACTGACCCCTGAGGCACGCCATACTTCACTTTTGAGAGCTTAGATCTTAGATTATTTATATGAACAAACTGGTACCGGTCAGTTAAGTAGGATTTAAACCAAGAAAGTGCTGATCCCTTAATACCTACAGTATGTTCTAGTCTGTTTTAGTAAAAACATCATGATCTATAGTGTCAAATGCTGCACTTAAATCTAACAGAACAAGAAAAGAAACACATCCCTTATCTGAGGACATTAACAAGTCATTTAGTACCCTAAGTAATGCTGTTTCAGTACTATGATGGGGCCTGAAGCCAGACTGAAATGTTTCATAAATTTCATTCCTTTGGAGGTGACTACAGATGCAAAAAAATATTTCAGAAGGGTTTTTAGTAATTATATTTCTGGGTAGTTTTATTGTTTGAAATTATATATCTGAAATTTTCCTCAGTGCAGGACAGTTAATAAAATCTTTTTGTATGAAATAGATTTTATTTCCTATTACAATTCTTAAGCCTTTGGCTGTTAAAGTGAATGGACGTTGGTCTGATGGACGTTAAATGGTGCTTGCCTGTGTATAGCAAGTACACTGATTAACATAATAAAATAGAGATTATGAGTGAGTGTAGGCATTATTTAGTCTAGTAAACGTCACTTTACTGAACTAGAGCTAAAGTACAGAAATTACCACCAGGGCTGGTCAGGGATTGCTGTGATCACCCTGTCTGGTGTCCCCTCAATAAGGCATAGCCAATGCCGACTGCACATGACACCCAACTCAGCATGTTAGACGGCCTGAGCGGCAAATTAAGCTAATGTATCTTGTCAAACTGCTCCAGTTCTGCTGTAGATCCAGTGTGGAAATAACCAAGAAAACAAAACCAGCCCATGTACATGCATACAGAAACGAGTCCCAAAGGAATAACATCATGAATAAGCCATTTTCCTTCTTTGTCATCTGGCTAGGTTTCAGGCTCGTTGCTTCTTGTTATTCCTTTGAACGTTTTGCCCTTGTCTCTCTAATGGCGCGATTCATTAAGGATGCTCCTTCTCCGTCAAAATACGCAGCTACTTTGTATGCTGCAATTACTGCTCATACATATGGATGCTGTTCTAGGAGACTGAGAAGCATATCTCAGACCAGCTGTAAGGTTAAGGTTCAGCCACGTCCAGCTTTCTGTCTAACCAAGTCACTGTTTTGATTTATGGGCACTTTGTGTTATCGTGGCGATTGCAAAGAAAATGAACAGAGACAGAGGAGTTGTTCGGGAGTGGGGTTTCCACTTTATTAGGAACCCCTTGCTAGTACCAGGTTGGACTCTGTTTTGCCTTCAGAACTGCCTTCATTGTTCGTGGCATCGATTCAACAGGGTGCTGGAAACATTCCTCAGAGATTTTGGTCCACATTAACTGTGGAGGCCATTTAAGTACAGTGAAGTCATTGTCATGTTCGAGAAACCACTTTGAGATGATTTGAGCTTGGTGATGTGGCACGTTCTTGCTCATAAAGGGATGCACATGGTATGCAACAGTACTCAGGGTTGATAAGATGCTCAGTTGGTATTAAGGGGCTCAAAGTGTACCAAGAAAATACCACCCACACCATTCAACCACCAGCAGCAGTCTCAACCATTGATACAAGGCAGGATGGATCCATGCTTCCATGTGGACCATCCCAATGTCGCAGCAGAAATCGAGACTTGTCAGACCAGAAAACGTTTTTCCAATCTTCTATTGTCCAATTTTGGTGACCCTGTGTGAATTGTAGCCTGACTTGCCTGTCCTTAGCTGACAGGAGTGGCATCTGGTATGATCTTCTGCTGCTCTAGCCCATCAAGATTGGATATGTTGAGTGTTCAGAGATGATCTCTTGGTTGTAACGAGTGGCTATTTGAGTTCTTGTTGCCTTTATTTGAGCTCGAACCAGTCTTTTTGTCCAGAGAACTGCCCTCGCTGGATATTTTACTTTCTGATTATTCTCTGTAAACCCTAGAGATGGCTGCACATGAAAATCCCAGTAGGTCAGCAGATTCTGAAATCCTCAGACCAGCCCGTCTAGGACCAACAACGATGCCACTTTCAAAGTCACTTAAATCACCTTTCTTCCCCATTCTGATGCTCAGTTTGAACTTCAGCAGCTCACTTTGGCCATGTCTACATGCCTAAATACGCAGAGTTGCTGCCGTCAGATATTTCTATATGTGCAATCGAGCAGGTGAAACTAATAAAGTGTCCGGTGTATGCACACATTTACCTTTCTTAACAAACTTTCAGCTACGCCGTGCAGCAGCAATGGAAATCAAATCGAATCCCTCAAAAAGACAACGCAGCAAGGGTGTGTGGGTGTGTGAGCGTGTCTGCGAATGTATTTAAGCAAGTCTAATTAAACTCTTAGCGTCCCCCACCTTCCTGGCTCAAGGACACAGCGTTCTAGCTCCTTCACTTACCCTCTCCTCCTGTGTGTGTGAGTGAGTGTGTGTGTGGAGGATGGATTAGCCTTAAGAGCATCTAGGCAGAGATACACCCTGGGTAGAACATAAAAGCACACTCGACTCACATCTGTGGAAAGTTCACCAGTAGGGATTAAGTAGCTAAAGCGTGCGTTGGTCGCACTATTTGAGAATGCTTTTATTTTAATAATACTTCTGCTCTCTGCTGGATGTTTAACTCAAGATGTATTATACTGCCTACACCATAAACTATTTTTCTTTACCTCTCTGTGGTAAAGCAACAGCATATAATACAATCATTGTCAAAAAAATACCCAGATAGAAATGTGGGATATATAAATGTGGGGGCAGATATGTAAAGGATTACAGGTGTGGTCTGATTAGACACTGGGTCTTGCCACAAGAGGGCGCAAAAGTGCTTTCCCCGCTGCTCTATAAAAAGTCTTTCAGAGGCTACTTTTGGGTAGTGTACCTCTTGGTGAGATATACATACCTCTACGATGCACTCGAAGACATTTTGCCCAGTTGACAGACTTTGAGATTGGGAGCATCATTGGACTGAGAGAAGCAGGATGGTCGTGTCTACGAATTGTCCGCCATCTAGGCTGCTCTGACCTAGCTGTTAGGAGGTGTTGAGAGCAGTGGGCACCAACCATAAGGGCACCAACACACTGCAAACAGGCTCTGGACGGCCCAGATAGATTGTTTGATCAGCCGACAAGCACGAGCAGCTCCCATGGTTTCGATGTCCACCATCCAGACACAGGTGGCACCTTCAGTACACACCCCTGTCTCTGCCGGGCCATTTCCAGCTGCTTAGAAGAAGGAGATTGTTGTCACGATGCCCATTATGTGTCCTGCCATTGACATTGCCTTCGTTTGCAGTTCATTGGACTGCTATTTCACTGCGACCCTGAAATAGAGAAGCGGAAAAGATGACGATGATGATGATCAGATTCAGGAACAGTCAGGTTTGAGTATGGAGGCCTCGTGGTGAGCTCTTCAATCCTTCCTTTGCTGTGGAGCGACATACTGGTTGGGGCAAATGTGTCATAATGGCTAACAGTCAAGGATCTCACCAAGAGGTACATTACCAAAAGTAGCCTCCGAGAGCCTTTTTATAGAGCAGTGGGGGAAGCACTTTTACGCCCTCTTGTGGCAGGACCCAGTTTCGATGTAACCTTGTGTATCGACCTAAGATTGTGCCTGTTGTTAAAATGGCCATTGACGATGACAATCGACGCTAAATAAAGCCAATTAAACAATAGCATTTTCCATATGGTTTCTGATTTTGGGTTGTATTTTACTCCCAAAGCAATGTCGGTGTAAAACACCACTTGAAAGAACTTAACTTCCATCAACCAACACATTTATCCAAATGGGGTGGAACATCAATCAAAATACTATTTTACTGACTGAACATACCTCTTTCAGAATATAACAATGTGTGTGAAGGCAAAAGAATAGCACAAGTCGAAGTGGATAGCATGGCCATTTATCACTTAGCTGCTTCGCTTTGAGAAACAAAGGCTTTGTATACGTGTGCTTCCTCACTGAGTGATACAAAAACCCTTTTTTAAACTCTTTTTTTAAAAGTATACCTGGGTAATAGTTGCAACCTGAGTTCTGCCTTTTTGAACAATAGTTCCCAGTCACCTAAAAAAGAATAGGCAGGTTATGTTCAGTTGTAACAGCGGACAGAAAACAGAACAATCAGTATAACTGAACTTAACTGAACCTTTGTACTGAACAAACATTCTGTGGTCTGACAGTTTAGCGTATGTCCGCTGCCTGAGACTGCATGCTAACGTTAGTAGTATTGGTTTAGGTGTGACATGCAGAGGTAGAGCAGAGATACGAGTGCCAAGTGCCGAGTTTCCTTTATGTATTTTAATGTTTTTTTTAAAGTTTGTATGTTTCTTATTATATTGACCATGAAATTCTTATATCCACTTTGTTGATCCAGTGTTACCACTCAGTTGCCTCCCAATTTGTGCTCTCCAAACAAACATACATTCACTATATGTTAAAATGCATGCTGTTCAGAGTTTTGTACGTCTCACCACAGTGTGTTCATCTGATTTAGGGCGAAGAGAAGTGGACAGCACAGTAAGCTAGCACTTGTTTGGCCTTTGAGTGTATAAAAGCTCTCAGCTTTTAAAACACTCAACTTAATTGACTTGTTCGACCTGAATCCAAGTCAAGTGTGGGCAATTCTGGATCAAATTACGTGACCTCTCAAGTGTCTCATAGTGAGGGTCCGAACAGCCATGGGCTCCACTAAGCAACTGAGAATCTAAAAGTCAAGTGCTGTGGTCCAAAGGTTAAACGCTTAGTCTACAATTATCAAAGATGACGAATTAGAAGCATTTCAAGAAAAGAACACCTCACCAACTGTTAAGCATGGGGGTGGCTCTGCTATGCTTTGTGATTATGTGGCAGTCCTGAAAACCAGTTAGTGAAGAAACTAAACGTGATGTTGGGTATTGTAACAAGACAAGGATATGATTTAAATCATACCTCAAATTCAGCTCTGAACGATTCCAACATTGCGGAAAAAATAATATTTGCTTACCACATTGGCAGGTTTTTTTGTTTAATACAAACATATTCGTTTTCTGTTTTTTGTAACACTTTGAAGAATGAAGGATTTTGAAATAATCCCTACAGTACATTATTTGCAAGGAAACTTGGAAGACTGTTAGCTGTTACAAGAAACCATTCAGAGAATGTGATTTCTGCCAAAACTGATGTTACTAACTATAGCCTAACAGGATGCCCAGTTTGGCCAGGATGTTCTGCAAGTACACAACCAATGGGAGCTTTAATACCTTTGATAAGGATACCTTTCTAATTGTTGTTTTTTTTTTAGTAACCAGAACTCTTGATACAGACAATTTCACTATATTCACTATATACTCACTATATATAGACTACATTTAACTTTTCTTTTCTTCTTTATAAATCAAGCTGATTAGGTATTTGCCAGTGGTCTGAGATATTCATCAGAGCTAAATGGAAATTGAGGAGATTCTCAGTGAATGTCTCTTCCTCCAAGCTTTACTCTGTTATGACCTAATCAGATCCTGCCCAATTACCGGTCCACAGTTCCTCCACAAGCGCAAGGAAGGCAAGAGTAGATAAGATCTCTATGTATTAAAGATGTACCAGCTAGGTGGTTGTGAAGTTAAACGCAGGCAGTTGGCTCTGTCTGAGTGAGGGAATATAGGACGGGTGTTCATCTCCCTGATGCTGCATCAGTTGATCGAGCGCCTCCAAAGTACGGCACCTACCATTAAAAAGAAGCACTTGGAAGGTTGTACTGGGGCACCTATGAGCCTTCTCAATTGGCGGGAGGTTGTGCATGTGGTGGGACTTGAGAAGATATACATATTCGAATTGGAAGAAAAATCAAGCCAAACCAAATGTTTTTATAATTTTTGCTCACTGCTTTTCAACTTTTCAAAAGAAATTCTACAATAGCTAGTCAGTGGGTACTTTATGGTGGATTGCAGAGAGGATATGACACAATTTCTATAGCAATAGATGGGTTAAAGTCAGTAACTGTAGTAGTTTATATGGTGTGTCTGCCTGGTACAGTATATTCACAAAAGGTACTTAGCCTCATTTAATAGAGTTACCCCCTCTTTTAACCCCTAGATCCTGGTCAGGGTCAAGGAGCTGGTGGGGATTGGAGATTATCCCAGAATTCACTGGGTACAGATGGAAGTACACCCTGGACATCACACTCCTTGATCCTGCTTTCTGGCCTCTTTTTCATCAAACACAGTCAGTCATGACTGGATTACCGAGACTCAAACCCAAGACACTGTGGTGGTGGGGTAGCGACAGTGCCAGAAGATCACCATCTGCCCAAACGTGTGGTGGCTGGTATAATGGTCTGGGGCAGGTTTAGGCTGGACAGTGAAGAGAAAAATCTTACTGATAAAATAGTGGTACCAAGACGATCAGCCATAACTTTAAACCAACCTGCCTAATATTGTGTGGGTCCCCCTGGTGCATTAGGTGCTGTTCCATCGAGTCATGGACTCCACAAGACCTCCGAAGGTGCCCTGTGATATGTGGCACCACTAAGGAGCAGATTCTCCGAGGCCTGCAAGTTGTGAGGTGGGGCCTCAACTGATTGGACTTGTTTGTCCAGTACATCCCACAGACGCTCAATTGGGTTGAGATCTGGTGAATTTGGAGGCCAAGTCAAACTATCCCTGACAATTTTTGCAGAAACAGGTCACTGCCATTGGGGAATACCTGTTACCTTGAAGGGGTGCACTTGGTATGCATCAGTGTTTAGGCAGGTGGAGCATTGTCTCAAAGCAGCTTTACAATTGTAGAGTATCATTTCCAAATTGGTCAAGCCTAGGACAACAGTGGTGAGGGAAAACTCCCTTAACATTATAAGGAAGAAACCTTGGGAGGACCAAGACTCAAAAAGGGACCCAACCTCCTTGGCTGGCTTAGATGATAAAGTAACATCACATGAATGCCAGGACCCAAGGTTTCAAAGCAAAACACTGTCAATGATATTCACTTCACCTGTCAGCGGTTGTATTGTTATGGCTGATTGGTGTACATAAGTAGGACTGAAATATGTGTATGCTTACCTTATATTAGCTAAGAATTTGAGAGCCCTGGTTTATGAGTGCTTGCATCCATGGTTTGCACCATTTCGTTGGTATATGTTGTAGGATATATGCAATTTCTGTTTCACATTTTGAAGAAGAAAACAGAAAGTGAGGGGCGAACAGGGCATATCAGAGGGCAGCTGAGGCGTAGACTAGATATGACTCTAATTTACTTGCTCAATTCATTTTTAGCCCCATTGTCTCATCTGTCAGTGACCTCCTGCAGAGCAATGTCGATAGATAGCAAAAGGTCAGTCAATCAAAGGGCTGGTAAAATGGCTCATGCTGCTTTTGTTCTGTCTCTGCAGATGTTTTTTTGGTCTTTTGCACCTAGCCTTTATCAGCTTGAGGTTCTATATTTGGGCATTTAAAGGGCTTTTAGTGAATATTTTGTTTTGTGCTTTGACCGTTTATGCCCTTACCTCTATAGGTATCTACGAACATCTAGATTGCTCTGGAAAAAAAAGACTCAGGATGCTATTTGAAGCAAAATGTATTCACCCAGGCGTTTACGTTTACGCAGGATTAATATTCTAAGCACTTCATATATACAGCTATGGGGAATAAATTAGTTTGCGTACTTAATGAGTTTTCCATGTGTAGCAGCGCTGGCGTAGACAGCCTTTCTATGTGCACTGAGGGAGAAAGGGAAGTGGTACAAAAAAATCAAAGACAAACCTTACAGTTTGGTGCAACGGTTAGTGCTGTTAGTGCCAGAGATCCCCAGTTTGATTCAAGGTTCGGACTCTGTGTGGAGTTCTTCCCATGTCTGTGTGGGTTTCCTCCTGGTTTCCTCCGGTTTCTGCGCACATTCCAAAGACATTCTTTAAGTGTCCGATGTGAATGTTTGTGACTGAGTGATGGATTGGTACCCTGTCTAAATCTGGTTCGCACCATGCGCTCTGCAGTTTAATGCAAAGACATTGACGTCTGGTATAGATCTTCAGTGTAGGAAGATTCAGAATCATCGCACACAAAGCAAACGTCTCTGCCCTCGCTATTCCAGCAGGACGAACAGAAATGTCAGACGCCTTACCTGGCATTGAATTAGAACCCAAAATAAAATGCTCTTTCACTTACAATGTAAAAACTATCCAAACAAATCAATGATCAATTAACAAATTTTGAACCAAGTGCTCAGAACAAACAAATGCTGTAATCATTCACATTCAGCTTTCATCAGCTTCTCAATAGGCATCAAAACTATGGTGGGTTACTGGCATACATAAAGCCTAAACCTTAAATACAGTCGTATGAAAAAGTTTGGGCACCCCTGATCATTTTCATGATTTTAGTTTATAAATCATTGGTTGTTCAGATCAGCAACTTGAGTTAAATATATCATATAGCAGATGAACACAGTGATATTTGAGAAGTGAAATGAAGTTTATAGGATTTTACAGAAAGTGTGCAGTAATTATTCAAACAAAATTAGGCAGGTGCATAAATTTGGGCACCCCAGCAGAAAAATTACATCAATATTTAGTAGATCCTCATTTTGTAGAAATAACAGCCGCTAAACGCTTCCTACAGCTTCCAGTCTGGATTCTGGTTGAAGGTGCTTTGGACCATTCTTCTTTAGAAACATCTCCAGTTCAGTCATCTTTGATGGTTTCCAAGCATGGACAGCCCACATTTTCAGTAATATTCATGTCTGGGGACTGAGATGGCCATTCCAGAACGTTGTACTGGTTCCTCTGCATGAATGCCTTAGTAGATTATGAGCAGGGTTTGGGGTCGTTGGCCTCGGTGCAACTTTGTCACTGATTCTTGAACATTGTTCTTAAGAATCTGGAGATATTAACTGGAATCCATGCGACCCTCAATTTTAACAAGATTCCTAGTACCTGCACTGGCCACACAGTCCCGCGGGCATTATGGAACCGCCACCAAATTTTACTGTGGGTAGCAAGTGTTTGTCTTGGGATGCTGTGTTCCTTTTCCGCTCCTTGTTATGTCCAAATAACTCAATTTTATTTCATCAGTACACAGCACTTTATTCCAAAATGAAGCTGGATTGTCCCAAATGTGCTGTAGCACACCTCAAGTGACTCTGTTTGTGGCGTGTCTGCAGAAAAGGCTTCTTCTGCATTACTCTCCCATACAGCCTCTCCTTGTGCAAAGTGCGCTGTATAGTTGAACGATGAACAGTGACACCATCTGCAGCAAGATGAGGTTGTAGGTCTTTGGAGGTGGTCTGTGGCTTGACTATGACTGTTCTCACCATCCTTCGCCTCTGCCTATCTGAGATTTTTCTTGGTCTGCCACTTCGGGAGTTCCCTAATTAGAACTGTGCCTGTGGTCTTCCATTGCCTCACTATGTTTCCTCACAGTGGAAACTGACAGCTGAAATCCTGAGAGAGCTTTTCCCTTTCCCTGAACCATGATGTTGAACAGCCTTTGTTTTCAGGCCATTTGAGAGTTGTTTTGAGGCTCCCATGTTGCCACTCTTCAGAGAAGATACAAAGAGGAGAAAAACTTCCAATTGGCCACCTTAACACTTTCTCATAGTTGGATTCACTTGTGTATGTAGATCAAGGGTCAATGAGCTTACAAAACAAATTTTGTGTTCTCATAATTAGTGCTAAAGGTATTCAAATGACAAGGGTGCCCAAATTTATGCACCTGCCTAATTTAGTTTGAATAATTACTGCACACTTTCTGTAAACCTATAAACTTAATTTCACTTCTCAAATATCACGGTGTTCATCTGCTATATGATATATTTACCTGAAATTGCTGAGCTGGACAACCAATGATTTATAAAGAAAAATCATGAAAATTATCAGGGGTGCCCAAACTTTTTCATACGACTGTATGCCAGCTGTGATAAATGATTGTAGGGATTTAGTTCACTGATCACCACATATTGATTTTCTTACTATTTAAGTTGAGTAAAGCCTTATTTCACTGTAAAACTCCAAGCAGTGCACTGATTCGCTCTTGGTCTCACACACAAACACATTTGTGGAATGAGAAACTGCCTTTTTTGTGAAAGCGCAATATAAGAGTCTGCAGAAACTGTTTGATTTTACTCCGATGGCTGTTTTGCAGAGAATTAGGTTTTTTTTTCTTCACCTCGGGAGAAGCTTGGTGCTTCTTACTCCGCTCGTCCCTCCTCCACAGCAACCCCAAACCCCCCACCCCCATGACCACAGAGGTATATGTGGTCAGATACGAACAAACGTTGTGTGAACGGACTCTTTGTGGCACAATTGAGCAAATATACAATAGTGGTGCGTTAAATGTGGACGTTGTGACTGCTCTCGGTTATACGAATGGATTAAGAATGGATGAGATGAGAAGGAATCCCCTCCTCCATCCCTCTGATCTCTTTCCTTTCTGCTGTCTCTATACAGAGAACTCCACACGCTGCTGCTCTGCCAAATCTCTCACATTAATGCGCGCACGCGCACACACACACACACACACACACACACACACACACACACACACACACTTTAAATGTACACGAAACTACCATCTGGCCAATGGAGAGTCCTTACAAGGCAAGACAGAAGGTCATCCCTATGTCTGTCACTCTCTGGTCTCCTCTTTTTCTATCCTGCATAATCATAGACAAGGGCACGATTATGCAGCAAATTATATTTATGGGATAAGTAAGACCCTTCAGATACTAATATTTCAGATATTAAACAGATGTGCAGCCCTGAACATGCCGTTATAAATGGTCACAAATAATCTACAATGATGGGCCAAGACATTCTGACCACCTGGTCCACACCAACCCTTAGGTCGGTGACGTGTCAAGCTCATGTCCACGTGAATGACTGAACCCAGGGTTTCCCAGCAGAGCATTTCCCAGAGCATTTCTGTGACTTGTGCCACAGAAGCCCTTCTGTCGATTCGGACCACTGCACCACTGAACCTTGGCGCCCAAAACCCTCTCGCCAGATCGCCAGAGATGGTCTGCCACTGCGGACTGGGAGCGCTCCACAAGCCTCGCTGTTTCAGAGGTGCTCCGAAGTAGGGTTGGGAATCTCTAGGCACCTCACGATTTGATTCAGTTCGATTCGATTCAGAGGGCTGCGATACAATTATAAAACGATTATTGATGCATCTTTTTTAAAATTCAGGGTTGTTTTTTTTACAAGATTCCTTTTCTCACAGTGATTCCATGACTTGGTTTTGGTCTCATTGTACATTGAGGGGACTGCTGTGTCAGTAATGCCGGCCTTACATATTTTAATGACTTTCAATATCATCATGGTAAAGGTAAAGGTGATGTTTGGTGATGAAGATGGGACTGTGATAGCCTAGCGGTTAAGGTCCTGGACTATGGACCAAAAGGTCCAGGGTTTAAATCCCACCTTTGCCAAGCTGCCACTGTTGGCTCCTTGAGCGACTTAACCCACAATAGCTTGGATTGTAAGACTGTATCAACTGTAAGTCCTTCTGGATAAGGGCGTCTGCTAAATGCTGTAAATGTTTACAGTTCAGTAGGTGTAGACCTACAAGGATCTGTAATTACTACATTTATTTCTAAATGAACCGTTCCATCGAATGGATGTCATTTCCGTCCCTAGGACCTTAGAAGTACAGTGGTAACTCAGTTCTCGACCACCTCGGAACGGTTCTCGACGCATTTTGACCTAGGTTCTCGTCGTTTGCTTGGTACTCGCCGCACTTGCTTAAACTTGTATGAGTCAAAACCGCACTCGTTTCAAGATTCAGTACACAACGATTCAGTGATTAACAGTAATGGGGGAAACAGTGTAAAAATAAAATAAAGTTGTCTGGGATTGAAGTTTATTTTGTTACAAAAAGCACATGGCACCCATTCGGCAGAATGACTCAAATGGATTTGGCCTATTTACTGTTTTGTATATATGTCAGGGTTCTCTGCACTACAAAATGTAAGGGAAATGATTAAGAAATGTAGAATTCAAGCACTGAAATGACATAGAAATATGATACTGTACATAAAATAATGAAATGTTGTGTCACACCTGCATCAAGCTCAGATCCCTGGCAATAAAAGTTGTGATAGAGTTTGTAATTTGCTTCATCCTTTCCGAGTAGGGTGGAAGTTTATGGCTTGCTTGTCTCTTATGTGCATGCCACAGACTGTCTGGGGAGGGCTGCATTTGCGTACTTCCGAGTTCCGTCTTTTGCATTCCGTCAACATGACGTTATCAATCAAGATTTCTAATATGGATTTTTAACTTTTAACATTTGTCAATCTATTCAGAATCGTCCACTGCCGCATCATATCTAAGAATACATTTTTCCTCATTTAGGCCACAATTGGGCCATTCGCTTCTTCTCACAGTTCATCCTGGTGCCATCAGTTCTCCTGGTAAACACCGTACACCTACCCGACTCTCAAAGTGTTCTAAAGGAAATTCGGGTTCAGGCCCAGCAGCTAAACAGACACAACAGGGACTGTGGTAGCCTAGTGGTTAAGGTACTAGATTTTGGGTGGGGTTCAAATCCCACCTCTGCCAAGCTTTAACCTTAACCCACAATTGCTTGGATTGTAAGACTGTACCAACTGTAAGTCGCTCTGTATAAGGGCGTCTGTAAGCACATTTTCGTGGTACTGTGGTAGCCTAGCGGTTAAGATACTGGACTGTGGACCAAATCCCACCTCTGCCAAGCTGAAACTGTTGGGTCCTTGAGCAAGGCTCTTAACCCACAATTGTAAGATTGTGTCAATTGTAAGTCGCTCTGGATAAGGGCGTCTGCTAAATACTGTAAATATAAATGTAAACAATTGGACATGTTGGTCTTCCTTTGGCAGATCGAGGCACCAGCAAATAGCATACAGACATGGCAAGAGTGCAGACTCTCTCTCTCTCTTTCTCTCACTCTCTCACAAATCTGCCATCTGCCGGTGACAAGAAGCAGTCAGCCACCACGAGTTGGAGTTTGGAGGCACTCCCTGGGCTGCAGTTCTCTTTCTTTGGTGCGGTCAAGGTAATGCACCAGTGAAACTACTACCTCTACTCCAAGGTCTTATTCGGACACTGGCATGCTGGTTGCTGGAACTTTCTACAGTAATGATGGTTGGGCACTCTGACTGCTCTTTGGCTACACAGCCTCATGCACTGTGCGTTGTCATGCTTTTATTCTGTTACACCACCCCATTTCTCCCCTTACCAACACGTTGATTGCGAGAACCGTCTGGTCGTTTACCGTCTAATATATTACAGAGCATGACATGTAGTCATGACATGTAGTCAATGAGATAATCTACGTCATTGCATATGAGGCACTTCTAGCACAACACAAACTGTGAAGACAAAAACCCTTTCAGAAAAATACAGTGGTAACTCGACTTTGAAAAGGATGATTACTGAGCAAATTTTTCCCATTAGGAATAATGTAAATTGAATGAATCCTTTCAAGAACCCCGTAAACTCCACACTGTATAAGCGTTATACAGTGGGACAAAAAAGTATTTAGTCAGCCATTGATTGTGCAAGTTCTCCTACTTAGAAAGATGAGAGAGGTCTAATTTTCATCATAGCTACACTTCAACTATGAGAGACAAAATGAGAAAAAAAAAATCCAGGAAATCACATTATAGGGTTTTTTAAAGAATTTAATTGTAAATCATGGTGGAAAATAAGTATTTGGTCACCCACAAACAAGCAAGATTTCTGGCTCTCACAGACGTGTAACTTCTTCTTTAATAAGCTTTTCTGTCCTCAACTCGTTACCTGTATTAATGGCACCTGTTTGACCTCGTTATCTGTATAAAAGACACCTGTGAGGTGACCTTTTTTGCTCCACTGTACATCCGTGGCCAGAATTGAAAAAGGACCCACAGGGACTTTAATCTGCTTACTGGTGGTGGCATAAGGTCAGGTCTGGTGGGGCAGTTAGAGCTTTTACACTGTATACATGGTAACCATCATATCTGTACCTGTTAGGATGGAGTGATTAGTCACAATGTTTTAGGCAGGCATAACGCAGAACCTGTCATCAGGCGCACTCTGTTGCAGGTCGAACAGAGTGCACCCCTTCATGACAACAACATTCCTTCTTTCATGCAGACTGCCACACCTATTTGGGGGGGTCATATCAGCCTGTGATGGACTAGATTCCCCTCCAGGCCATACTTACCCCTGTTCCTTATGTTCTCTGGCGGTGCCTTCCGGCCAAGTCAGTCATGATTGGCAGTGTCTGAGGGAGTGTTATACATGTTATACACGTTATATCAATTGTTTTTTTCTATATAAGTGTTTTTCTCTTCAAGTAAGAGATCTGAGAGCTTGTTTGATGGTGCCATGATGCTGCCAGCATGTGTGTTCCATTATTGAGAGACGCCATATGTGTGTTTGCGTGTGTTTCTGAGAATAAGCGTTAAAGGGCCTCTTTCACATGTGGATTTTTGTTACTTTCTAGAAGTGAAATGGACAATAATGCTTACAGAACTGTTTGTGCCAGAGATCTTCTCTGTACTTGGAAGCGTAACATCTGTCTGAAGTAGTGTCGCTGTACTTCTCAGAGACCCGGGTTTGAGTCCTAGCCCAGTTTCTGCCAGTGTGGAATACATGGAATGTTCTCCCTGTTTGTTTGTGTTGTGATGGTATAGCAGTATCAAGGAATCCACATTCGGTGGGTGAACCATTGACAGCAGTGACACTGACATGGTAGTGTGTGTTGTGCCGGTACAGTAATTGTACTAGTATAAGTGTGTCATGTACCTGTGGTTCTACGAATTCAGGATGATTGAAAGTGTTATGAGAGAGCTGGCTTCCTTATAACAGTGATCCTTGGTCACAACAAACAACAACACAGGAATACAAGCAGTGAAAAGACGTACTGATGGAAAGCTTGTGCATGTTTTTCATTATTCTGGGGGCATGTTACTGAAAGAAGAGCAGCTGGTTTTGAACCAAGCAAGCATGTATGCATGTGCATGTGTGTACATGTGTTCAGACCAGTAAGAAGGGAGCCATGAACCAGTCATCAGTGAGCATATTACATTTCAGAGTACGCTTTGTTACAACATAATTAGATAATCCATTAGCCTCCATCCCAAAATAGCAGCCTGATAAAAGCAAAAAAATAAGCATCCATCACCAACCCATTCAAGATTTTCCATAAACAAAAAGTTATTTGAATTGGCTCGGCACAGATGCCACTAAATTACATTTCCTTATTAGATTTTCACTGTTACTGTCACAAGATCCAACAATGTCTGGAAACAAAACAACCCCCACGGAGAGAAATTCAATATTCAGTATCGTCCAAGATTCCTTCAATCGGATACAGAGTCGGTGCTTAATTGGTACCACTTATGTCATAATAAGATGATCCAATTGGGATTTTCTCCTCAGAAGTTTTGCAGTGCTTGGGACAGTTGGGACAGTCTATAAAATGCTAATCTAACAAATATGCAGCGTTTCTTACATTTACTTGGACTTGTATTTCATTGCAGACAGTATGAACCTGAAATATTTCTTGGTTGTTTGTCAACTGGTCTGGTCAACTTTAATTATATTCGTTAAAAAAACATCCATTCCTGCCTTTCCCCTTTTGCCTTTCAGGCCAACAACAATTCCAAAAAAAGTCGGGAAGGGGGCAATTTAGGTCTAGTAATGAGTTAAAAAACTAAATAATGATGTTGATTTCAAACAGGTGATGTCAACAAGGGGATTGTAATCATGATTTGTTACAAAAAGCAGTATCCATGAAAAGGCTGAGGAGTAAAGATGGGCAGAGCATCTCCAGTTTATCAACAATACATGAGAAAATTAATCAAATGTGTCCTCAAAGAAAGACTGGAAGGGATTAACATATTTCAGTCCTAACTTTTTCTGATTTGTTTATTTTGCATTGTCTTGTTGAAAAATGCATGGAGGTCACTGGAAAAAGATGATGTCTTGAAAGCAGCTTGTGTTACTCTAAAATCTCAGTGTACTTTTCTGCAGTAATACTGCCATCACAGAAGTGTAAATGCCCTTTGCCCATGGGCACTGACCCAACCCCATATCATGACAGATCCCTGGCTTTTGGACTTGTAGCTGATAACAGTCTGGATGGTTAATTTAGTTTTCGGTCAGGAGCTCGTGACGTCCATTCCTTCCAAAAAAAGGTGTGGAATGCTGATTGATCTGACCACAATACTCGTTTCCACTGTGTGATGGTCCATCCCAGATTCCTCCGAGCCCAGAGAAGTTTGACGCCGTTTCAGGACATGAGGATTCTTTTTTAAACAGTAATGTTTGAAGTGGCATTTGTGAATGTAACTCTGCATTGTAGTACTTGATGAAGGTTTGATAAAGCAATCCCTTGTCCGTGTGGTTCTATCAGCTATTAATGAATGACGGTTCTTGATGCAGTGCCGTCTGAGGGATTGGAGATCACTTCTTGTCAGTTTAGGCTTACGCCTTGCCCTTTAAGCACTGAAATGACTCCAGATTCCTTGAATCATTTAATGATATTACGGACAGTAGAGGGAGAAATATGTAAACCCCCAATAATCAATCAATCAATAATTTTCTCACACATTTGTTGATAAACTGGAGATCCTCTGCGCATCTTTGCTAATGAAGACTCAGCATTTTGTGGATGCTGCTTTTGTACCAAATCATGATTATATTCACCTGTTGACATCACCTGTTTGAAATCACATCATTATTTAGTTTTTTTATATCTCAGTACTACCCATAAATTGCTGCTCCCAGTCCCAACTTTTTTTGGAATGTGTTGCAGATCATCCCTGTTTGTGTATCAGTGGTTCAGCCTGCTGGTGGTAGTTGTAATGGTTGGGGTTTCCTTAATACCGACTGAGCTTCGTTAAAACACCACAGCCTATTATTGTTGTATCCCTTTATAACCACAGTGTCAATCCAACAGATCACCTTTGAGATGTGGTAGAACGGGAGATTCGCTGAGAATCTGTAAGGAATCTTGATGAATCTATGCCAATGAATCTAGGCTCTCACAGACATGTAACTTCTTCTTTAAGAAGCTCTTCTGTCCTCCACTTGTTACCTGTATTAATGGCACCTGTTTGACCTCGTTTATCTGTATAAAAGACACACCTGTCCACAGGCCTCAAACAGTCAGACTCCAAACTCAACCATGGTACATGTCCAGGTGCCCATTTGAAGTTTTTCCAGAAAGCATATGGATGATCCAGAAGAGGATTGGGAGAATATCATGTAGTCAGATGAAACCAAAATAGAACTTTTCGATAAAGACTCAGCTCGTTGTGTTTGGAGCACCAATACCTACTGTGAAGCATGGGGGTGGAAAACATCATGGCTTTGGGGCTGTTTTTTCTGCAGAGGGGACAGGACGACTGATCCCGTGTTAAGGGAAGAATGAATGGGGCCATGTATCGTGAGATTTGAAGCCAAACCCTCCCTTCCATCAGTGAGAGCATTGAAGATGGAACGTGGCTGGGTCTTCCAGCATGACATGAGGAATGGGCCAAAATACCAGCTGCAGTGTGTGCAAACCTGGTGAAGACTTACAGGAACAGCTTGACCTCTGTCATTGCCCAACCAAAGGTTATGTTACAAAGTATTGAGTTGAACTTTAGTTATTGACCCAAATACTTATTTTCCAACATAATTTACAATTAAATTCTTTAAAATCCTACATGTGGATTTCCTGGATTTCTTTTTCTACATTTGTCCTCTCATAGCTGAAGTGTACCTATGATGAAAATTACCACAGAACCTCCTCTCTCATCTTTCTAAGTAGGAGAACTTGCACAATCAGTGGCTGACTAATACTTTTTTTTGCCCCACTGTAACTAGGACTTGCGTTTTTATTTTGTCTGGAAATAAATAATCTGGACTCATTTAGTTAACTGACATGCGCATGACCATTGGCAGAGGACAGAACATTAGCTCACAATATCTCATACAGTCAGTAGTCTGTCGGAGGGTCAGTGTGTTACTGTACAGATAGACTTTAGGACCGCGCAGACTCGGAGCTCTTCGCAGCAGTGTAGTTTCTGACCGTCAAGAAATCATCCGTTAAAACGTCGGTTGGAAACGGGGGTCAGTCAGCCTTTTTCTGCGTTTGGCACATTTAAAAAAAAATCTCATTTCTAACAAAGAAGTAGTTTTCATACTAATGTCTTAGAAGGACAGAAACACGGTCTGGATGGAGTTTGGGAGGCGGTTACCGAAAACCGTGCACCCGTAACGCGCTTTTTTGGTGCTTTCTTTCTCGGACGAAACGGAGAAAGTGTTTCGAGGGAGACTTTTGTGGGTTTCCATCTGTTTCTTACTGTTTCCTTTCACGTTTGGGATTCGTGGATATTAAGTGCAGCCTTGGCGTGATGAATTCGGACGTTAACATGTACCTGGGACGGGAGAAAGCGGGGCTCATGCGGAAAAGAGCTCTCCTGCTCAGAAAAGGTTGTAGCTTCGAAATAACGAGGTGAGTCCCGTATTACAAACATGACATGACGTCTTGTTGAACGCGGCATCCGCTGCCGGACAGCGTCCTCAGATAGGGATGCCAGGCAGATTTCGGGGGTTTGTTGTGTTTCGGAGAAACCTGGCAAATATGCTGAGGAAAAGTAACCATTGGGGTATTAAGTAGCAAAGTACGAACGCCAGATTATGCGGCCAGTAAATGAATGAATGTCAGTGAAACTCTGGACTGATATCACGGTGCATTTCTGTCACTACTCCATAGTGTGTGCTCATAGATTAAGGAGACATGAGAGGAAATCCCTCAACAACACACTAGTACCGGCTGGGTGTCGACGTGCCGCATCGGTACAGACCCGTGTGTGTGTGTGTGTGTGTGTGTGTGTGTGTGTGTGTGTGTTTGGCTGCATCAGAGAGGTGTGCGCGCGCCTGTGGTTGTGTGTGGCAGGTTGGTCCAGAGCCTGCATTATCAAGTCAGTCCAACAGTGAGCCTGTATGACGGGAGTCCAATGCCGCTCCAACAAACTTTTATCTGTAACACTTTTTACATTACCATTCCAGATAAAATGTAGCCTACAGTCAGCGTAAATAAGAGTTGGATGTGCATAGAAACCGAACATGCAAACTCCACACAGGCAGCAGTCCCAGCTCGGGGTGTCTGGAGCTGTGAGGCGACAGCGCTGCAGTGCCACCTCCTGAGTGTACCACAGGATGAAAACAGCTTTCCACACGATGTTACTTACCTGAAAAGCCCAGTTACACGATTGTTCGTCCATAATTTTCGGATAATGAACGTTTGGATAATGGGAGCATGATGGGAAAATCCTTGGTATGCACCAAATAACATCCGATTGCATATACGTCCGTGTAGGGTTATTATCCTTATTATTAAGATTATCAACCTGCTTAACCCATATAATACCTTGCCAGATATATTAGCTGAAATAGAGTTGTAATGGCAGACATAACAGAGCAGAAAGGTTTACTAATCAAAAGGTAGAGAAAGAGCAGGCAGTATGAGGGTGATCAGCACACAGAGATGAGCCAGCGTGCAGTCCTGTGAAGCAATGCACAGAAATATGAACCAGCGTGCAGGGAGACGAACCAGCGAGCTCTTAAACAGCACGCTGATAAGATACAGGTTGGATCTAAGCTCCGCTGCACACACCGGGCCTCATTCATGAAACTTTTTGTAAAATGAACGAGCAAACTGCGAGGAAATTACGCGTAAATGGACATTTCCGAAAACTCTCCGCCGCTCAAACACGAGATTCATTATTAGAGCGTGCGTATGTTATGGAATACCACTCGTTGGGTCGCAGGTGCATGTTCCTTTATAAGTAGCATACAATTGCCATAATCCACGCCCATGAATAACTATTATCAACCATATAATAAAGGCTTTGGACTGAGGAACACAGCAAAATTTCTGAGAAAAATTAAAGAAAATATCTATTTTGTTGCGGAAATCAACGTTTTATCGAACAAAGTGCATTCAAATCAACGTTTTTTATTTTTGAGTGTCCATACTGATGTTTCAGGTAATTTAAAAAAGTGGTTTGACAGCAGATTCCATGTAGGCTGTATGAATAAATCTACAATCTTCTAGTCAGTGCTTAATTTGAGGCGGATCCTGCCGGACCCAGATCCGGTACCTCTCGTATTCGGAGCACAGGCGTTCCGGCGTTCTTATTTGTCTGGATTAAGCACCTCTACTTATTTATATATAAAATAAAATGAAAATGAACAAATGGTACTTATGTGTGTAACCAGTGGTAGCCTAGTGGTTAAGGTACTGGACTCTGGATCAAAAGGTCCAGGGTTCAAATCCCACCTCTGCCGAGCTGCCACTGGTGGGTCCTTGAGAAAAGCCCTTAACCTACAATTGCTTGGATTGTAAGATTGTATCAGTTGTAAGTCGTTCTGGATAAGGATGTCTGCTAAATGTAAATGAGAGCTCGCGGAACGTGAAATGGCGTTTGGAAATGATGAAAAAAGACAGCTGAAAGTTAAGACAATCTAAGCCTTTATCATTTATATAGATATTCTATTTCAAGGCTGCTGTATTAGGAGTTGAACTATAAGCACAGTTGTTTAATCGTTCCGGGACCTTTTCACTTAATGCCCACTTACCGGATCACGGCACGCTTGATGTTCCCTCACCTCATGTATTACAAATTAAGCGCTGCTTCTAGCATTTATTTTTTCTTCCCGATGAGCCTACGATCTCTTATCAAGCCACTCTCCAAACCGAGCTGCGTGCGTCAGAGGCTTCCACCTGGACACAGCGCTCAGAAGATAACATTTCATTTAACAGATCAATGGCACATTGACTGAATGGTCGTCTTTTCTTTTTTATGTATGTAAATGCATCATGAGATCATCGTGCCTTGATGCAGGTTTCATTTAAACCTGAAACTGCTCACACCCAACTTAACGCATTATATGAGTAGTGTTTTATGTTGAGTAAATCATAGGATATGCTACACAAAGAAAGTAAAAATGGTATTTAATAGGCCAAACATCGTACCTTGAAGATGAATATATATTTACCATGAATAGCTATATTTAAAATTCACATTGTATCCAAGCCAGCAGTGTCTCACATTGGTGCGTTCTTGCTCTCGTGCTGGCGAGAGCTGAGCGCTTCGGCTTATTGGAAGTTTCTCTGAATTTCACTCTGAGTTTCACTTTTTTATGTATTACAGAATTGTAATATTCATAATTCGTATTATTTAGTCAGTGCTTTGATTCAAGTGCAGTCATGTCTAATGACACTTTTGGCGTCTTTCAGACGTGACGAACAGTTTACGCTTGCTGAGGACCATGTGTAGATGTTGGTGGTATGTACTAACATTTTGGGAACTACGAATATTTTCATGAATCCGAACAATTTCCGAAAAAGGTGTTTTATGAATGATTTAAATTCGTTCTGCTCACGTTTCGAGAATGAGGCCCACCATGTGTAGATTGTGGGACGGCTCTGGATGGGACAACACTTAATTATAAAATAAGCTTTGTGTTAAGAATTTTGGCCAACTGTAGATTAATGTACAAGTGTAGAGTAATGTATAATGTACAATATGGTCGGCTCTGCTATAATACAATATAGACTATACTAAGCCCATCAGTTCGTGATACATTTATCTCATGGTGGATTTGTCGGAACGTATCCCCATGGTAAATCAGGGAGCTCCTGTACAATATAACTCCATTAATGTATATAATTCCTTATACAGTGTGTATTTCTGGGGGTCTGGAATGGATTCATTCAATTTACATTATTCCTTATGGGAAACATTTGCTTGGTACTCGTTGCTTGGAACTGAGGTACCACTGTATTTAATTTGGCGTTCGGACAACGTCAAGATCGCATAGCATGCAGTTGTCTTGAAATTGATGTGAAATCAACACTAAAGTTAGTTATCTGAAAAAAGACTGTGTTCAGTAATGACCAGTTTCTGTATTAAACATCCCTGGGACTAATATTCTTCAAAACAATTTGAGCTACCTACTTACCATGACCATGAGGAACAGACTTACCTGGTCTAAAATGCAGTGCCATGGCTAAAATAAGGCTCTGCCTGTGGATTTGTGTTTGGTTGGTGACATTTCAAAAGTAAACTTGATGAATAATAAATAAGTCTTTTAACTTGTGTTGTTAATTGATACTTACTTTCTACAGCAAATGCCCCTATAGATGTCCTCTTGTACCAGCTGCACATAGACTACCCTAAGAGTCGAGTCAAATCAGGTGTTTGTGCAGAAATAGCTGGATCCTAGGCCCTAAAAGCAAAACGATTAGGCTCATCTGAAGTAAATTATGAGTTTCCAGAGAAGCCTGTCATGCCTTATAGATTGCTCACAAAAGACATCATTGAACAGCTGCAAACATTTATATTCTTCTTGCTCTGTTCTAGTTCATAACAAATTTCACATTGATCGACAATGAGCGAGTTTGGACGGAGAAGCTGCCAATGTGGCGAACACATTGAAAAGCTTAATACTTAATATAGGGGTTATCTGCTTAACAGCTGCTTGCATTGCTGCCTGGCTCCAGGATCTGTTGGGTTGGAAAGATAATCTGATTTTTATTGGTTTGTAAAACAAGAGATGGCTTATATTTTAGGATGTCTTATCCACTCTATTTTCAATTCCAATATTAAGGTGCTTGAGTGGTGCAGCAGTCTAGTATGCTAGCGTGGTGCCTTCCAGCCAGGTTGGCCCTGCACCCCTGACTAGGAAGACGCATCTTTTTGCATCTGCTTGATTTGGCCTTTACATGCTTTATAAAATGTCCACAGCATAATCTTATAAAAGTTTCTAGAAACTTAAATTTTACATAGTTGGCTCACTGTACATGCAGTGTAACCAACGCTGTATCTTTGGCGATCACAAGGAGTATTTACATCCATAAAATCAATCTGCTTGGTTATTGTTAGAAATCTTGAGATTATGACATATTATTACCAGTCACACAACTCCACCAGTGAAAGAACTGTTGTTTCCTGGCAATTATGGTTAACCAGTACATCAGAGCTTGAGTGTAGTGTTGTAAATTATAGTGTTGTAAATTATAGTTGTTTTCAACCAAGGGGAAAATTGCTATACCATTGGAAATGATTATGAAACAAGTCCTAAAAGTAGATAAAGAGAACCTGATTAAACAAATTAGACAAAAAAATTATACTTGGTAATTTATTTTGCCTCTGGGATTAGCAGTTACTTTGAAGGTGAAATCAGAGTCAGGAGTTTTCAGTGAATGGGATGACAGTCAGGTGTCTGTGTGGCCACCATTTTGTATTTAAAGAACAGGAATCTATCAAAGTCTGCTCTTCACAGCACGTTTGTGGAAGTGTATCATGGTATGAACAAAGGAGATTGTTGCGGACCCCAGGGTAACTTCTAAGCAACTGAAGGCCGCTCTCACCTTGGCTCATGTAATGTTCATGAGTCCACCATCAGAAGAACACTGAAAACATCGTTGCATGGCAGGGTTGCAAGGAGAAAGCCCTGCTCTCCCAAAAAGAACAGTGCTGCTATCTGCAGTTGCTAAAGATCACGGGGACGAGCAGAAGGCTATGGAAGGAATTGTGTGTGACGGATAGACCAAAAATAGAACTTTTTGGTTTAAAAGAAAGTGTATGTTTGAGAAAGGAAAACACGCATTCAGCAAAGAACCTTATCCCATCTGTGAAACATGCGTGGTGGTAGTATCATGGTTTGGCCTGTTTGCTACCTCTGGGGCAGGACGGGGCTTGCCATCATGAGGAACAATGAATTCTGAATTATATCAAGAATCTAAGGAAAATTCAGGACATTGTCCATGAAAATGCATCTCAAGAGAAGGGGTAGCAGCAAAGACAACGCCTAAGCCACACACGACGTTCTGACCAGAAGAATACACGTTCATTTTTGGAATGGCCAAGTCAAGTCTGAGCTTAATCCAACGAAATGTTGTGGAAGGACCTGAAGCTAGAGCTCATGTGAGGAAACCCACCAACATCCCAGAGCTGAAGCTGTTCTGTACGAAGGAATGGGCTAAAATTCCTCCAAGCCGGTGTGCAGGACTGATCAACAGTTACAGGAAACGTTTAGCTGCAGTTATTGCTGCACAGGGGGGTCATACCAGATACAGAAAGCAAAGGTTCACATACTTTTTCCACTCACTAATATGTAATATTGGATCTTTTTTCTTAATAAATAAATGACCAAGTATAATATTTTTGTCTCATTTGTTTAACTGGGTTCTCTTGATCTACTTTTAGGACTTGTGTGAAAATCTGATGATGTTTTAGGTCATATTTATGCAGAAATATAGAACATTCTAAAGGGTTCACAAACTTTCAAGCCCCACTGTAAATGTTCATTTAAGTTCAGCAATTTGGTGTCTCATTTGTTGTTATTCATTTGAACATTTGCCAAAAAAAAAAAAAAAGTGATATTGGCATTATATATCATGCATTGGTCACCTGGCTCTTTAAATATCGGCATCGGTCATGAAAAAAACCCATATCGGTCGACCACTAATTCATACTGTCTAGTTGCAGTAGCAGAGGGTGTAAAATACAGCACCTGCAATGGTGTGGAACTGTCAGCAGACATGGACCAAATTTAAGAGCTGTTAGTGGCATCGCAACAAGAATAATGACTGCAGAGCTTGGTGGTTCTTGGCAGAGCTTATAGAATGGAATGTATTTCTCCCTCTTTGGGCTTGAATGAAGTACTTTACAAACATAAATAGGTACATAACCTGTTTTGTGACGCTCTTATCCACACTTTCAGTAACACTGAGTGCGTATACATGCACTTAATAATCTGATCAGAATCAGATCAGCGGTCATATGAACAACATATTCCGGTTTCCCAGATCAGATTAAGGTCTGGGAATCAGATTGAGAAATCCAATAAAGATCCAGAAAGCTAGATTTTTAGATCAGCGCATGTATACCTTTGCTTTGATTTCAGTTGGTTTGTTCAGTCTGTGCATGCACGCAATGTCCTGGAAGTGGCTAGTTGCCAGGTCCCCTTATTCTAAGCGACTTTGGGCTTACTTACAAATATTGTAAATTCTTATTTGGGATCCCTCATTTCTCTCTCTCTCTCTCTCTTTTTCTCTTCTCTCCAATATTCCTGAAAACTGGTTTTGTTCAATCTCTAGGGTTAGTTTGTACAAGTTTGTATACCTTAATGTATAAGGAAAATATACATTATTATGGTTAACCTCTCACATTGTAGTGGGTTGCCTGTTTCTGTCTTTTATGTTTAGAGCAAATTTGCTTCTTTTGGGCGTGTTTCGATAGACCTTGTTGCCTGTTTTGCTAGCGGGATCTGGCAACCCTTGAATTAAAAGCAGCGCTCGCAAAATGGCTACCAAACCCTTTTTTGGGGAGACTGAAATGCAGCATATGCTTGAGGAAATTAAGTATTTAAAATAGTAATATTACTAAATGGATAATAATAAAAATGATAAAGTAGTAGTAAGTTTGAAGTTTATGTCACATCCTTCAGTGAGAGTATTGGCTGGTTGCAAAGTAGAAATTACTGCCTGAGTCGTGTAAACCTGGAGCTTTCCTACTATCTGATTGATCAAGTGCATGTAAACTCGTTAATGGGATTACTGACAGAATCTGATTTTCTGCAGTTGTTGGATTATTAAGATGGACTGACTGCAATGGCAGACACTGGGCCAGTAGTTTTGGGCTCGGTGCCTCTGGTGGATTTCTGAATGGCTTCACTGGGTGTCCAGAGTG
This sequence comes from Ancistrus triradiatus, assembly GCA_025084515.1. Classification (NCBI taxonomy): domain Eukaryota; kingdom Metazoa; phylum Chordata; class Actinopteri; order Siluriformes; family Loricariidae; genus Ancistrus; species Ancistrus triradiatus. The sequence continues at coordinate 30,633 of JAJAGP010005370.1, forward strand.
CTGACCTGCACTGAATACAGCCTGAATACAAGAGAACTGACATATAGTGCCGAATATGGATTTTCATGGCACACGGCCCAGCTGGTGCCGACTCTCAATCAGGCGGAGCACTGAGATCAGTCCCTTAGCCATATGTAGTGCCAGGATGTAATCCTGCTCAGTGGCTGGAGGTGCCAACCTTCCTCAGCATCATTTCTGCAGATGCTATTCCTCTGTTTTGATACCAGTGTAGTGACTTGGCAGTTTAGGATGCTTCCTTTTTGTTGGGCTGTACCACTGAGGTTATGCATAAAATTAAAGCTACTTTGTAGACCTGCAATACCAGAGCCTGTGTATGCTGCCATATGCTCTCGATGACTGGCTGTAATGTGGCAGCAGATGTTTAATCAGTCCAAGCTTCTGGGCACTACAACTGAGAATTGACCATGAGAAACTTGCATGACCTCTTCGTACAATTCATTTCATTGGAAGAGGGTTAAATCAGATGTGCTGCCAGATTTCTTAGGATGCACTCAGGTATGGATGTGCATGTGTAGACATCGAACATCTGGCCGCAACTCTGGTGGTGAGCCCAGGAATGCGCGGTGCGTGCCAGCTATAAATCACAGTCAGGGTTCGGGTGTAGTAGGAGTTTCCTGCTTTGGGGAACTGCTTGAAATGTTGTGCTTGCAAATATAGGCATTGGAACAGCATTGACTCAGAATGTCCTGATTCTCTGAATATTGTCCAAACACCTGATGAGAGGACTGAAGCATTCATATTCTGAGTGCATGTGCTTTGTCTGTTTTAGACAGTGGAAATATACTCATTGATAAAAAAAATACACCCAGATACACTCATTGATAAAAACGGACCAAGAAAGAGTTGCTGGAATGGAATGGAACTTCGTATGTCAAGTCAAGTCAAGTGAGATTTATTTCTATAGTGCTTTTATATGGAGCATTGTCTCAAAGCAACGTCACAATTTTAGATTATCTTCTAATATCTACGGACAATCCGAAATTGAGCAAGCCTAGGGCGACAGTGGCAAGGAAAAACTCCCTAAACGTTATGAGGAAGAAACCTTCGGAGGACCAAGACTCAAAAAGGGACCCAACCTCCTTGGGTTGCGTGGATAATAAGTGTAAGATTGAAACTAATTTATCTAATAAGACTTATTTATCAAATAAGTCTTATATTAATAGTTCAAATAAAAATAACGTAAAAATTTAGTCCGATACACAGAGTCACTCTCGGATCTTGAGCCCTCGGCAGGGAAGTTCTTGATGGCACGTCATCCCCAGCCAACCGGAGGAAGGAGTGAGTTACTGCCCTCTGGTGTGGCCCCGGTATGGTGAGGCTGGAGCTGATGACAGAAACAACTTGAGTGGAGCTGAAGCGGATGAACATCTTAGTGTGTGGGGCTGGAACTGGTACCAGAACACAAGCTCGGAGAGAAAAGAGAAAATGTAGTTAGTTATTGATTAAGAGCACAGAGTCTATTAAGAACCACTGATGCCATGTTAATCATGAGACTCCGGCAGCATTAGCTAGAAAGAGGAGAATCAGAAGGTAACACAGCCAAGAGGGATCACATGAGACATCAGCAACCCACCTCCTCATGGGAGGAAAGAAAACAGCCACCCAACATCCCAGATCACCACAAAGCTCTTTGACTATGAACCCCCAGATCTGCTCTTAGTTTAAGGTGAGGATGCGCAAGTTGAGATGACGAGGATTGAAGCCCAGCCCAGTCGGACCGCCCACCAGACACTCCCGGAGCCCCAGACTCTAGCCCCAGTGTGAATGTTACAAAAAAAGTTAATTCGGGAAAACTGTACAATTGAAAGGACGTTCTTGAAATGAGGTCCATCTCTAACCTAGATACAAGTTGAGATATGGTTGAGCATGGAGGCCAACAGGTTCTGTATGGTGTCCTGCAGCACATTTGCCCACAGATGTTGCAGCTGGGCCTGCAAATCCCATAAATGCTTGATTGGCGATAAATCTGGTGACTGGGCAGGCCAAGGAAATGTGGCAGAGATATTTTTGGGGGAAACCCTTGCAACACATGGTAGATACATGGAACATAATCCTGAGTGGTTAGTGTCCCTCGTCTCACCACTAGGGGTGACCGACTGTCGTATGCAATGCATCACACCAGCAGCAAAGACAGGATTGAAGCGCTTGCCACGAGGCCTCCATACTCAAACCCGACTGCTGTAGGATCACAAACAGAACCTGGATTCGTCACTAAAGACGATACGGTCCCAGTCCAAAGCAGGCCAGGTTTCTCGTTCACAACACCACTGCCAATGAAGGCAGCAATCTGACACTTCTATCTGGGTGCGTTATTTTTTTTTTCTCATCAGTGAGTATGTTGTAGCTGCAGCTAAAGTTGTCTGAATTCCCTCCTCCTTCACCGGAAACAATACATTCGTAAGGATGTGATATACACTGTTTATCTTTATATCTTAAGACAGACTTTTTGGTAGTCATGACTACTGCCAGATGAGGCAGTGACTTGCAGGAATTACTGGCCAGCCTGCAGTGTTTGCTTTGGGAATCAAACTGAATATTCCCGTATATGGTAGGCCTGTTAATAAGTCCTTGCAGACGAGATGTACCCAGGTCGCAAATATATTAAAGTTAAACCTGGCAGTGTGTGTTAGCATTTCCTGATTTGAGGTCTTTTTAACAGATAAATGGTTCTTAAATGCATTGATTATTATACACCATATGGTCCATGGTTTAGCGTTAGCACTTTCCAGTAAGAGTATCATAATGTACACATACAATCAGAACTCAGATGTGTATACAGTAGCGCTTGAAAGTTCATGAACCCTTTATAATTTTCTATATTTTTGCATAAATATGACCTAAAATATCATCAGATTTTCACACAAGTCCTAAAAGTAGATAAAGAGAACCCAGTTAAATAATGAGACAAAAATATTATACTTAGTCTTTTATTTATTGAGGAAAATGATCTAATATTACCTATTAGTGAGTGGCAAAAGTATGTGAACCTCTAGGATTAGCAGTTTATTTGAAGGTGAAATTAGAATCAGGTGTTTTCAATCAATGGGATGACAATCAGGTGTGAGTGGGCACCCTGTTTTATTTAAAGAACAGGGATCTATCAAAGTCTGCGCTTCACAACATGTTTGTGGAAGTGTAACATGGCACGAACAAAGGAGATTTCTGAGGACCTCATCAGGCTGGAAAAGGTTACAAAATCATCTCTAAAGAGTTTAGACTCCACCAATCCACATTCAGACAGATTGTGCACAAACTAAGTAAATTCAAGACCATCGTTACCCTCCCCAGGAGTGGTCGACCAACAAAGATCACTGCAACGGCAACGCGTGTAATAGTTGGCGAGGTCACAAATGACCCCAGGGTAACTTCTAAGCAACTGAAGGCCTCTTTCACATATGTTAATGTTAATGTGGCTAATGTTAATGTTCATGAGTCCACCATCAGAAGAACACTGAACAACAATGGTGTGCATGACAGGGTTGCAAGGAGAAAGCCAATGCTCTCCAAAAAGAACATTGCTGCTCGTCTGCAGTTTGCTAAAGATCACATGGACGAGCCAGAAGGCTATTGGAAGAATGTTTTGTGGACGGATGAGAACAAAATAGAACTTTTTGGTTTAAAAGAAAAGTGTTATGTTTGGAGAAAGGAAAACACTGCATTCCAGCAGAAGAACCTTATCCCATCTGTGAAACATGGTGGTGGTAGTATCATGGTTTGGGCCTGTTTTTCTGCATCTGGACCGGAATGACTTGCCATCATTGATGGAACAAT
>JAJAGP010005371.1:0-34422 GCA_025084515.1 Ancistrus triradiatus
ACTACTACCAGTACTAAGGCTGATGTGCTGGAAGGTAGATCTCTAAAAGAACTCATTTTCATTACAATGAATAAACATGGTCCTTCTGGAGTCTCAGTTACAGGAGAACAGTGAGGCTTGAACACCAGCTGAATCGAACAGAACAGCATAGAAACATAGCCTTGTCAATGCGAAACACTGCGTGTATCCTGTTTACCACAGCTGCAGGAGGAAGTGTGTAAATGGAAGAGCATTAAAAACAACAGGCAGGGCGTCTGTCTCAAACTTCATGGATTTTCAGGATGACAAAAGAAATGGTTCCTGTTGCTTTTAAAGGGACTGAAGTACATTTTGAAAAGAGCAATATGGTGGGAAATATTAACATTCAGAAACAACTTAGCTTTATACATATATTTCTTTCCAAACTACATTTCATTATTAGATAATAGCACATTTCATGCTTTATACCAACCAACACGATAAACTGAACAATATAACCATGGCGCAAAATGATCCTTTTTTATATTTGGAAGGACTGTTGACTTACATTAAAAATATTACTTATGTGCAAAGCACTGACCATTTTGTACCTAATAATCCTGTTTAGGTGTAAGGTTAGTCACAGGGATAAATCTAAACCTGTCCTGCATTCCAGTCAGCAACCATTTTTATTGTTTTGTGAAATCATAAAAGCAATTATATACAAAGAAAAATTCTATATGACTATGTTACAATTTAAAATACAGTGGTACATCGGTTCTTGACCACCTCGAAACTTGTTGAATTCGGTTCTCGACAGTCGGTTTTGACTAGAAAAATTTGTCTCGGTTCTTGTCGGTTGCTTGGTACTCGGCGCACTTCCTTGAATTTGAATGAGTCGAGCCGCGCGACTTGTTTCAGCCGAAACTCGATTCTTGGTCCGTGATTCATTAGTCATGATTTTTCTCTATTGTTACATCTACAATACTGTATTCTTAGTGCAAATAAGTCTCCAAGGATCCTAAAAAGGTTAGTTTATAAGAGCCAACCGAAAGCAAAACAGGAATTGAATGCTCCAGAACACAGGCTGCAGTTAGCTTAGCAGCTATGCTAGCACCCAGAGTTCATCAGTAGAGTAAGTGTTTTGCACTTTTCACTTTCACTCCATTTCTCACTAAATTACACAAGATTTTTCAACACTTTATTATAACATAAGCTTTGTGTTTATGATTTTGACCAACTGTAGGTTGATGTAAGTGTTTTAAACATTAGCTTACTCATCATTACTTATCATAGTACCCTTTCCATATCTCTACTATGATACACTATAGACCACTCTACCAAACACTCGTTAAACTGCTCAGTTCATGATACATGTAACTTATGATGGATTTGTTGGAACATATCCCCATCATAAATCAGGGAGCAGCTGTACAATACACCTCCATTAATTCATATAACGCCTTATACAGCGTGGATTTTCTGGGGGTCTGGAACAGATTAATTTAGTTTACGTTATTCCTTATGGGAAAGATTTGCTTGTTACTCATCTGTTTTGGTTCTAAACAAGCCTTCTGGAGCAAATTAATGATGAGAACCAAAGTACCACTGTACAATAATTTGTGTCCATATGTATAACATACAGTATATACACAGTGGGGGCCTAAAGTCTAAGATAACTAGTGACTGACTGAATGATTAATTTATGGATAGATGGAACTTTATTAATCAATTTAATTGAAAGTTACTTGAAAACACTTATTTTTTGTGGAGAAGGTTTCATACTGCAGTAGAATAAAAACACAAAGCACAAGACCAAATAAGATCAAGGAGTGCTAATGGTCATAAAATTTCCTTCACTGTCATCTGACCTACAGTGGTGCTTGAAAGTTTGTGAACCCTTTAGAATTTTCTATATGTCTGCATAAATATGACCTAAAACATCATCAGATTTTCACACAAGTCCTAAAAGTAGATAAAGAGAACCCAGTTACACAAATGAGACAAAAATATTATACTTGGTCATTTATTTATTGAGGAAAATGATCCAATATTACATATTAGTGAGTGGCAAAAGTATGTGAACCTTTGCTTTCAGTATCTGGTGTGACCCCCCTGTGCAGCAATAATGCAAACGTAAACGTTTCCTGTAGCTGATTGTCAGTCCTGCACACCGGCTGAGGAATTTTAGCCCATCCTACATACAGACGCTTCAGCTCTGGGATTGTTGGGGGTCATCACATTAGATGCATCAACTTCAGGTCCTTCCACCAACATTCGGCCGGATTAAGGTCAGGACTTTGACTTGGCCATTCCAAAACATGAACTTTATTCTTCTTTAACCATTCTTTGGTAGAACGACTTGTGTGCTTAGGGTCGTTGTCTTGCTGCATGACCCACCTTCTCTTGAGATTCAGTTCATGGACAGATGTCCTGATATTTTCCTTTAGAATTCTCTGATATAATTCAGAATTCATTGTTCCATCTTTGTCAGTAGATCCCTGTTCTTTAAATAACAGGGTGCCCACTCACACCTGATTCTCATCCCACTAATTGAAAACACCTGACTCTAATTTCACCTTCAAATTCCTACTCCTAGAGGTTCACATACTTTTGCCACTCACTAATACGTAATATTGGATCATTTTTTTCAATAAATAAATGACCAAGTATAATATTTTTGTCTCATTTGTTTAACTGGGTTCTCTTTATCTACTTTTAGGAATTTGTGTGGAAATCTGATGATGTTTTAGGTCATATTTATGCAGAAATATATAAAATTCTAAAGGGTTCACAAACTTTCAAGCACCACTGTAATAAAATATACGATACAAACTTGAATACAATCACTTCATATCTGATTAATACGGACTTGTGGAGGAATAAATCATGTACAGAATGAAAGACGATAAAAACTATCTGGTCTTAGCATGCACCACTGCTTGCGCAGAAGGAAAGGAATTAGTGACAAATGAATAACCCTATATCTTTTCTGATTGTAATGTGACCAGAATATATCAGATCTCATGAAAAAGATATCACTACAGATAAACTGTCAGCAAGAGATTTTGTGGCCTTGCAGCAGAGCATAAGCAGAGCATAAGTCTGATGTACAGCAATGATATTCCATTGACACTGTGAAAGCTGCAGAGAGCTGATAATAGCAGAGTGATTTTATTATTTATTATTTATACTATATTATTTACAATATAGTATATATACACTCATTGACCAAAAAAAGTGGGAAAATGTGTCATAGACGTATTTTTAATAGTGAACAATCTCTCATCAAGAGGTACTTTATCCAACAGTAGATTCTGAGAGCCTTTTTATAGACAGTGGAGGAATACTTATATAATCATTTTTCATGTCCCCTATCCTGGAAAACGCATGCAAAGCTGGATGGTGACTTGGATGGGACACTAGTTTATCGCATTGCCATGGGATTAATCCCCCGACCAAGCCCCCCTTCCTTAGACATAGCAAACTGAATGTGATGCCTGCCTGGATATGCTATCTGAGCTCCTGAAAAATTATTTCATACAGTTCCTAAGCTACATGTGTCTGAGTATTATGACTGCAAACTCTTAGGGTGGTGCCTTATTTGTTAGTTTTCAGTTAATTCTCATTAGTCAGTGACTATTATGAATTATTGAGCAACTATAGAGAAACTGACAGTTAAGCGGACAGGTAAGAATTTAATCCGGACCAGCTAACAGGTCCTGGATGGTATTTATGGGTTAAAAATTATTTTGTGTAGGATCTTATCACTTCACTGCCAGTTGAGATGCTTGTGTAATCTCAGTGTGCAGAATGGAGATGTGGATTTATCAAGAGGTGCTTAATTACTCCACTATCAGAGGAGCTATGGAGCGAGGTAATGACGGGACAATTTATCAAGTGAAAGAAGAGTACATTCAGTCTGACTCTAGTGCACACAGCTGTGTAGAGAGAGATCTGGACAGAGGACACGGAAAACTATTGATGGCTGAATAATGATTTCACCATCCTATATATACAGGGCTTACTGATAAGTCTGCCTTTTCCATTTTGTTCCAGCTATGTTTACACATTACAAGCTTCTCTATTCAAACCACGTTCTGTACCTCGCACCCTCCGAGATACGAGCTTGGCCCGACTGGAGCCTCCACGTAAGATTAAAGGAAGACAAGCTTCAAGACTCTTCTTCATCCTGGCACCCAGGTGGTGGAATGAACTTCCACTGGATGTCCGTATGGCTGAGTCTCTTGCTGTCTTCAAGATGCGACTAAAGACTCACGTCTTCACCCAGTACTTGAGTGAATAAAACTGCATATCCTCCAGTAAAAAACAAAAAAACAAACAAAAAAAAACCAATTCCCTACACCAGATATGAGCAGGTTGTAGTTGGATTGTGTACTTGAGCTATTGCTTACTTGTACTAATATGAGGCTTTGGCTACTAGGAAGATTACAAAGCACTTTTGTAAGTCGCTCTGGATAAGGGCATCTGCTAAATGCTGTAAATGTAAATGTAAATGTCAACAATGTAATTTTATCATTTAAAAAACATTTAACATGTAAATAATAGGCAAGATGCTTTCCAAGCGAGATTGCCAGGTGGTTCACCATCCAACATGATAACGACTAATAGTCACCAAAAAACCTACAGTGATGTAAGGGTAGGAAGGTGAACATCCATGAGCATTGTGGTAGTCAAGACCATTAGAGCCAAGTTTGAGTCAAGACCGAGACTCTGAGTGCATGATATACATGATATATATATATATTAATAATATTGTATTTCATCCGATATTTATATATAAAATATAACATTAAATAATATATAGCCTACAATTATTATTAATTATTTGTATCATTATATTGTAGTCTTAGTTAAACTAAGGCAATATAACTTTTTGGAAGCAATGATCAAATGTAATCAGAAGCTACCACATTAAGTTAACTGAATAAACATCCATTCTATCCATTTTTATTATTAAACATGAAAACACTACAATAATAATAATAATTCCAGATTGTGCGGATATGGTAATGCGAATGGGCGAAAATGAACTCTTGTTCAGGCTGTGGTGGCCTAGCGGGTAAGGTACTGGACTCTGGACCACAAGGTCACAGGGTTCAAATCCCACCTCTGCCAAGCTGCCACTGTTGGGTCCTTGAGCAGACCCTTAACCCACAATTACTTGGATTGTAAGACTGTATCAATTGTAAGTCGCTCTGGATAAGGGCGTCTGCTAAATGCTGTAAATGTAAATGTAAACTTATTGTCAGACTATACAAAATAAAATGTGTCCATTTATTGGAAACTGAACAAGAAGAGCAGTAACTTGGTTTCCCTGTTAGCCAATCAGAGTGCAGATTTTATATAGGTGTGAAGAGGAAGGACTGATTTATTGTGATTGAATGGATTGTTGATATTCAATAATGACAGACAAATCAGTTTACAAATAAAGTTATCTCAGACAGATGCATTGGACTTGGCTGATCTCGACAACAATTTTCACGTCCATCTTCCCCCAAGACAGAGACCTCTCATCTATGGTCTCGAGACCGAGACTTAAGAACTACAACACTAGCCTAGAGTGGTCAAGTCAAAGTCCTGGCCTAAATCCAATAGAAAATGTGTAAATGGGCTTGAACAGAGCATTACTATAGTATTTACTAAGTCTGACTGAACACTGAACAGTTCTACAAGGAAGAACTGGCAAATATTTTGCAATCTATGTGTCTAAACCTGGTAGAGACATATCTAAACTGACTGATGGCTGTACTTAAAGCGAAAGGTGTCTCTACAAAGTGTTAAATTGTTTTTGCAATCCTGTTATTCTAGCTTTCATTCTAATTTCAAATTCATTTTTTTATTTTAGTTAAAAAATTAATTCAAATTTAACATTAATTCAACACTGTTGCATGAGTTCTTGTAAGTTAAAGGGTGTAATAAAGCTGGAAAAAAATATTTTATGGCTTTTGGTTATGGACTGTAAGACAAAAGTGCTGTTTCAAATAATGAATGCCAGTAAAATACTTAAAGAGTTATACAGTGGTGCTTGAAAGTTTGTGAACCCTGTAGAATTTTCTATATTTCTACATAAATATGACCTAACACATCATCAGATTTTCACACAAGTCCTAAAAGTGGATAAAGAGAACCCAGTTAAACAAATGAGACAAAAATATTATACTTGGTCATTTATTTGTTGAGGAAAATGGTCCAATATTACATATTAGTGAGTGGCAAAAGTATGTGAACCTTTGCTTTCAGTATCTGTTGTGACCCCCCTGTGCAGCAATAACTGCAACTAAACGTTTCCTGTAACTGTTGATCAGTCCTGCACACCGGCTTGGAGGAATTTTAGCCCATTCCTCCGTACAGAACAGCTTCAGCTCTGGGATGTTAGTGGGTTTCCTCACATTAACCTGCTCGCTTCAGGTCCTTCCACAACATTTCCATTGGATTAAGGTCAGGACTTTGACTTGGCCATTCCAAAACATGGACTTTATTCTTCTTTAACCATTCTTTGAAAATGTAAGAAATACTATACCTCAGTATTACTGTAGACATGATGCCTCTCTAGATATAACATAAAACGAAAGCAATTTAACACAGTAAAGGACTGTTATTGGATCAGACTTAATAGGGATGATTCCAATCCATTAAATGTTTAAATATATAATAGGAAAGACAAACTTAGGAAACTGAGAAAAAAATAATAAAAATTGTTTGATGTTATATCTTGTAGAAAGTTATATTGCTGGATAAATTTCTGCAACTGGTGACACAATAAACCATGAACAAAATCAAGGACATTGGTTTATTATATACTATTAAAATGTAAAGTAAAAGAAGTAAAGTAACACTGTGACTCACTCCTTGAGGTCTTTTGTCTTAAAGCGGTTTTTACAAAGCTTTGAGGTGTGTTTTTGGTCAATATGCTTATTGACCAAAATATGCTATATGGAATATGTTTTTGCTCATACACATTGTAACCCCCATTTAAAAACTTAAATTATTTTTATTCCTATGCATGTTGAAGAATTATTACATAAAAGGCCACCTAGAGTACATGACAGCTATCAGCAATGGTAACTTACCACTGGTCTGGTATAAACTGGTATAAACTATAATGAAAACTCTTGACAGCACATGTTTCACGATTCAGTACACAGTGGTTCAGTGATTAAGATTCAGCTATTTCCTTTATTTTCACATCGAGTACTGTATTCTTAGTGCAAATAAGTCCCCATGGGTCCTAAAAATGTTAGTAATCACAGCCAACCAAAAGGAAAACTGGCTTTCAGGCTGAGCAGTTAGCATTAGCAGCTAGTGCCCTGAGTTCACCAATAGATTAAGTGTTTTGTTTTTACTTTTCATTTTCAATCCATTACGTACTAAATTACATGATATTTTTCAACACTTTATTATACAATAAGCTTCATATTAATGATTTTGTCCAACTGTAGATTCATGTAAGTGTTAATGTAAGTATTAATGTGTAATATGCTCTGCTATTTTACAGTACAGACTATATTAAACTTCTTGGTTCATGATACATTTAACTTATTATGGATTTGTCAGAATATATCCCCATCATGAATCAGGGAGCATCTGCACAATACAACTCCATTAATGCATATAAGGCTTTATATGGAACAGACAATATTTACATTATTTACGTTATTCCTTATAGGAAAAAAGCCTTTTGCACTAAATTAACAACGACAACTGAAGAGTTTGGTGTGAAAGAACCAAACTGCACAACCACATCACCTTTGCGATGAACTGAAACACCATTATGAGGCAGGTTTTATAGCTTAGCCCTACTTCCAACCTCATTGATTGAATGGCAGCGAATTCTAGAGATTTTGTTAGTCTAGCAGAAAGCTTTCCCAGAAGGTTTTAGAACCCGCTGGTCCAAGTGTGGAACAAGTGTGATGAACATAGTTTTGGTTGTGATCTTTAAAGTCGTGTGTCCACAATGCTTTGACTACACAGTGTAGCTACATCCAAGCAAATCAACCTTAAGACCGTGCTTAAATCCATGTCATGCGTTGCCTTAGGACATAGAAAATTCATCCATTTTTCCCAACTGCATAGCGTCCCACTTGGAATTCAGCACAGATGTAGCCTGTGAACATGTTCTTGAAAGCAGAGTCTGCTGAGGTTATACATGTTTTTATCCAAAAGTATGTTTTTATCATATTCAGTAGAACAGCTATGTATATTTTTCTGTTAACTATTAAATTCAATTTAATTTATATAGTTCTTTAAGCAGTACATGACAATTGCGATCACAGCTGTCACAGGTTTAGGCACCAGAAATGATTGAGTTAATTGAGTAATTATTTTTATTATCATAATTTTACCAGGGCCTTTAGGTGTGAGTGAGTGAATTGGTGGTGATGATGATTCCCTGTCGAGCGTAAATGCTTGCCCTGCAGTAACATGCAATCTTGAGTAAGATGAAAGAAGGTACTGGTGATCATTACACTGGACAATGAAGAGACATGGAGTCTAGATGAACAGATAAACATGCAAATGAAGTACATGAGGAAAACAACACTGATCCAGACACTGAACACTTTACTTGTGGTCATCCTCATTTGTTAACACGGTCATAATTAAATTACATAGTCAGGAATATTTGTCAAAAGCTGAAGCAGAGCTACTTGGTGTGAGATTGAAAGGATATGGTTTGCTGTCACCAGGTACAAAAATTTAATCTTTCAGTCAAGAAGATAACTTCTTTATGCATGCTGACAACCTCTGTTTCTGCTGTTTCTGACACTGATGGACCCCACAAACCCTCCAAAATAGGATCTTTTTTTGCAGATTCACAGTTAAGCTGGAAACTGTCCTGTTATGCACTGGCAATGTCCATCCACTGGCTATGCAGATTTTTTTAAGTTCCTACCATATCTCTTCAATCAGATTGAGATCCACACTCTTTGCAGGTCATGTCATTGAGCTGATATTTCTTTCTTGAAGAAAAGCTTTTGTTCTGTGGTACGATGCATTATCATTCTGAAAAATGACTTCATCACCAAACCTATTTTCTGTCAATGGAATGAGAAATGTGTCCAAAATTTCAATGCACACCTGCATTGACTGTTGAGGTAATGATTACCATCTCACTGGTCACCTGACGTGCAACCTCATGCTGTAAATGATTGGGGGAATTTCATTGTTTCCTTCAGTTATTTATCTTCATATATTTCATTAGAGCAACACCAGAAAAAAGTTTCAGCATCTCCTTGGCCAGTGTAGATTAGTAATTCATTGCTGAATTGCATTTCCATCCAATCATCCACACTTTATTTTTGTTTCTCCTTAATCCGCTGTAACATCGTTTTCTTCTGTTTAGGTGTTAGTGCTGATTGGTTTACTTTTTTAGAATTCTTCATTAGAATTCTGTCACAAACATTGTCTCCTGTTTCTGTCCATTTGTTTTCCATTTGCTATTTTCAATGCATATTCCTTTGAGTCTATCCTCGCGGTTTGGCATTCCTTGTTCAACCCATATATTTTCCTTCTATTTCATTTCCATTTTGTTTATACTTGTCAGTTTAAACATTAGTTTCTGGTATGACTGGTAATTAATACCTATAGATAACTGAGTACAACCTGTGCCACCTGCTACTATTGAACATTTTGAAAGCTGTTCTTGATAAGAGCATCTGCCAAGTGACAAAATGTAAATCCAAATGTGAATTTTTAGTGCCCATGGTAGAAATGATAGACATAGCACAAATCCACATGCCTGGATGGCACCAGGTGGCTAATCATTGTGAAATCATGTCCTTGCCAACAAGAAATAACACTGCAAATTACAGGACATAATCCAATACACCAGAGCAGCCCAAGTCTCCATGATCAATGGCCCTGGAGGAAACATGGTTATTAGCCCATATCTGTGGACAGAGATGTGGTGGTATTAATAGCTCCTTTAGAGCATGTCAGGTTAAAACAGATAAATACTTGGACTAGATTTGGGATTTGGAATGAGTAAAAATATTGCCTCTTTAATTCTCTTTTATTTGTTTTTTATATTAGGATATATATGCCAACCAGAAAGGAAAGCATAGACAGAAGCATTGTGATACATATTCGTCTACATGGAGCTAATTTAAAACACTTCCATCAAAGCAGATTTTAATGATATGACATTAAAACCACTGTTTTAATTACTAAATTAAGAAATTAAATATAACTCTGTGTACCTGCTCATGTAAGGCCACTGTATTTATAGATATACCTGCCAATGTACGATTAAAAACAATTGTAAATACAAAACACAACAGATCAGTAAGATTTGTGTGTCTTTCTTGTCTGCCCCATGTATGTGAAATGTCCAGATGGCATAACTAGACAGCATTTTGCTATAAGGATGGCTCCAGTTGGAGACAAATCCAAAATCAATAAGCAATGGCTAAAACCTAGAAACAAAAAAAAAAAAATAACAACAACAACCCAAAAATAAACTGGTTTAGACTCTGGAATTGCAGTAAAAAAACAGACTTTGCGGAAAATGCTTGAAGAAAAAAATTACCACAAAACATCATGTCATGTTTCATGTCATCCCAAAGACAAGATCTAAAGTTTTCATTAAGCCTAACTCTTTTGAGTAGTTCAAATAAGGACTTTGGAAAAAGTAGTACAGGTAAATATCATTAAATGTTCACAATATTGTTCTCTGAAATTGTACCTTATCGTTCAGGATTTGCACTGAAATCCAGAGAGCTGAGGCTACTGTTATTGTCATGACGTGGTCAAATCAAGGGACTGTGTTTTAAGATTCAAGCTTTCCCTGTTGCATTCCAATTGACTACCAGGATGTTGTCAGTATAATTGGTGACACCAAAGAGGTTCCCGCAGCAGTACAACATTAGATGAACCTGAAATCTACAGTGGGGCAAAAAGTATTTTAGTCAGCCAATGATTGTGCAAGTTCTCCTACTTAGAAATATGAGAGAGGTCTGTAACTTTCATCATAGGTATACACACTTCTATTCAACTATTCAACTATGAGAGACAAAATGAGAAACAAAATCCCAGGACATCACATTGTTAGGATTTTTAAAAAATTTTAATTGTAAATCATGGTTGGAAAATAAGTATTTGGTCACCACACAACAAGCAAGATTTATGGGCTCTCACAGCCCTGTAACCTTCTTCTTTAAGAAGCTCTTCTGTCCTCCACTCGTTACCTGTATTAATGCGCACCTGTTTGACCTCGGTTATCTGTATAAAAGACCACTGTCCAAAGCCTCAAAACAGTCAGACTCCAAACTCAACCATGGCCAGGACCAAAGAGCTGTCGAAGGACACCAGGGAGAGAAAACTGTAGACCTGCAGCAGGCTGGGAGGAGTGAAATCTACAATAGGTAAGCAAATTGGTGTGAATAAATCACAACTGTGGGAGCAATTGTAAGAAAATGGAAGACATACAGACCACTGATAATTTCCCTCAATCTGGGGCCCCACACAACAGATCTCATCCCATGGGGTCAAAATAATTCATGAGAACGATGAGCAAAAAATCCCAGAAACTACACGGAGGGACCATTGATGAATGACCTGCAGAGAGCTGGGACCAAAGTAACAAAGGCTACCATCAGTAACCACACTACGCTGGAGAGGGAATCAGATCCTGCAGGCCAGGCGTGTGTCCCCCTGCTTAAAGCCAGTACATGTCCAGGCCCGTCTGAAGTTTGCCAGAGAGCATAGAGGAATGATCCATTGATCCAGAAGAGGAACTCAGGCATGTGGGAGAATGATCATGTGGTCAATGAAACCAAAATAACTTTTTGGTGTAAAAACTCACTGGAGCGAAGAAGAATGCTGAAGTTGCATCCCAAGAACACACCATACCTACTGGGAAGCATGGGGGTGGAAAACATCATGCTTTGGGGCTGTTTTGCTACAAAGGGGACACGGAGCCCGACACGGACTGATCCGTGTTAAGGGGAAGAATGAAACTGGGCCATGTTTATCGTGAGATTTTAAGCCCAAAACCCTCCTTCCATGAGTGAGAGCATTGAAGATGGAACGTGGATGGGGACAAATGATCCCAAACACACGGCAACGGAAGGAGTGGGCTCCGTAAAAAGCATTCAAGGTCCTGGAGTGGCCTTAGCCAGTCTCCAGATCTCAACCCCATAGAAAATTTTTGTAGAGGTAGTTGAAAGTCCGTGTTGCCCATGACAGCCCCAAAACATCACTGCTCTAGAGGAGATCTGCATGGAGGATTTGGCCAAAATACCAGCTACAGTGTGGGCCAACCTGGTGAAGACTTACAGTCGTATGAAAAGTTTGGGCACCCCTGATAATTTTAATGATTTTTCTTTATAAATCATTGGTTGTCCAGATCAGCAATTTCAGGTAAATATATGTATGGCAGATATGAACACCGTGATATGTTGAGAAGTGAAATTAAGTTTATAGGTTTTACAGAAAGTGTTTGCAGTAATATTCAAACAAAATTAGGCAGGGTGCATTAAATATAAATTTGGGCACCGTGTCATTTGAATACCTTTAGCACTAATTATTGGAACAACAAAATTTGTTTTTGTAAGCTCATTGACCCTTGATCTAACATACACAAGTGAATCCAACTATGAGAAAGTGAAAAAGAAAAAAAGGTGGCCCAATTGGAAGTTTTTCTCCTCTTTGCATCTTCTCTGAAGAGTTGGCAACATGGGAGGCCTCAAAACAACTCTCAAATGGCCTGAAAACAAAGGTTGTTCAACATCATGGTTCAGGGAAAGGGGAAAAGCTCTCTCAGAGATTTTCAGCTGTCAGTTTCCACTGTGAGGAACATAGTGAGGCAATTGGAAGACCACAGGCACAGTTCTAGTTAAGGGAACTCCCGAAGTGGCAGACCAAGAAAAATCTCAGATAGGCAGAGGCGAAGGATGGTGAGAACAGTCATAGTCAAAGCCACAGACCACCTCCAAAGACCTACAACCTCATCTTGCTGCAGATGGTGTCACTGTTCATCGTTCAACATTACAGCGCACTTTGCACAAGGAGAGGCTGTATGGTGAGAGTAATGCAGAAGAAGCCTTTTCTGCAGAACGCCACAAACCGAGTCACTTGGGTGGTGCTACAGCACATTTGGACAATCCAGCTTCATTTTTGGAATAAAGTGCTGTGTACTGATGAAACCAAAATTGAGTTATTTGGACATTAACAAGGAGCGGAAAAAAAGAACACAGCATCCCAAGGCAAACACTTGCTACCCACAGTAAAATTTGGTGGCAGTTCCATCATGCTGTAGGGACTGTGTGGCAGTGCAGGTACTAGGAATATTGTTAAAGTTGAGGGTCGCATGGATTCCAGTTAATATCGCCAGATTCTTGAGAACAATGTCAAGAATCATGTGACAAAGTTGCACCGAGGCCCAACGACCCCAAACCCTGCTCAAAATCTACTAAGGCATTCATGCAGAGGAACCAGTACAACGTTCTGGAATGGCCCATCTCATCCCCAGACTGAATATTATGAAAATGTTGCTGTCCATGCTCGGAAACCATCAAACCTGATCTGACTGAACTGGAGATGTTTCTAAAGAAGAATGGTCCAAAGCACCTTCAACCAGAATCCAGACTGGAAGCTGTAGGAAGTGTTTTAGCGGCTGTTATTTCTACCAAAAGGAGGATCTACTAAATATTGATGTAATTTTTCTGTTGGGGTGCCCAAATTTATGCACCTGCCTAATTTGTTTGAATAATTACTGCACACTTTCTGTAAATCCTATAAATTTCATTTCACTTCTCAAATATCACTGTGTTCATCTGCTATATGATATATTTAACTCAAGTTGCTGATCTGACCAACCAATGATTTATAAACTAAAATCATGAAAATTATCAGGGGTGCCCAAACTTTTTCATACGACTGTACAGGAAACTGTCATTGCCAACAAAGATAATGTTACAAAGTATTGAGTTGAACTTTTGTTATTGACCAAACACTTATTTTCCACCATAATTTACAATTCAATTCTTTAAAAATCCTACAATGTGATTTCCTGGATTTTTTTCCCCTCATTTTGTCTCTCATAGTTGAAGTGTACCTATGATGAAAATGACAGACCTCTCTCATTTTTTTAAGAAGGAGAACTTGCACAATCAGTGGCTGACTAAATACTTTTTTGCTCCACTGTATGTCTAATCTAAGTCCAGTTGTTGGTTATCTAAGAAGCAATAACTTCAGAGACATTGCAGATGAAGGCATGTCTCAGCTACTGTTCATCGATGACATGCTTTATGACCTGCTATCGGTTCCAGATCGTATCTGAACTGAACTGAACTGAACTGTACAGCCCCATTTCAGAAGGATGAGATCCCACTTCCTCTACTAGAACTCATCACAACCGCCAAGCCTTTTCACCATCAGTGTGTTTACATGTTGTATTACAAAAAATAAAACAATTAGAATGTCGAATATCTCTCACTGACCACTTTCCACACAAAACAGTCAGTGTATAGCAGGTGTTAACAAGGAATAACACAATATGCTACTCTTGGTATGATTTATGGTTTCATCCAAAGCATTCAAATGCCCGAAATTAATCAGAGCGGGATTTGGAGTGTGCATTATTGGAATGATATTCAATATAACATCTTTTAAGGGCAAATTGCATGTGGTTAAAGGTGATGTGAAGGGATGGATGGGGCTGCTATAATCATTCATTCATTCATTCACTTTCTTAATCCTTTACAGGGTTAGCTGTGCTTTAAGTAAGTAAATCCAGTGCGTGAAGCAGAAATTTAAAATACCGTCAGAGGATATTCATACAGTACTCAGATAATCAAACCTGGTATATTTAGGGAAATGCTGACAAACAAAGGAGTTTACCATGAATGAGTTAGATTGTTTTATCCTTTCCCATTTAAACCATTTAGGCACGGTGACTACAGCCCACGCAGTGGTTGTCAATGCTGTTCACAATTACAGTGGTGGACACGAGTGGCCAGATCAATACAAAACAATAGAGCTATCTTGGAACTAACAGAACACGTGTCTTCATTGATATACAGATACACGACACGTAATGTACCCAGACCAATACCTCAATAGTTTGACATTTTCCGCACGAGTGTTGTGGCTGATGAACAGCCGAACTCATCAATCAGCATTTCTGACCATCTAGTCAGGTTTAGCTAAGCCCAAAAGTGTATCATAGCTGTAGATGGCCCAAAAACTTCAAGTCATCCCTCTGTATCAAGCGAAGCAAATTAAAGGTAGATGTCACAGCTGTGTGACACAGGACAATGTGAGCTGTCCCCACTGCTTATCTGTGGTCAGATAAATCACTAGAGTATACATCAAGCTATTGGCTGTAGGTAAAAAAAAACCATCACGGAAACAGGGAGGGGTGACTGGAGACAAGGATGCAAGAGAGACATTGTTAGGTGAAAAGCCCTGAGTTCAGAACACCCAACATTTTCAGTCTACATGAGAAAACGTTATGTAGCTCATTGGTTATCTAATCATGGTCATTTGTGTAATCAATGGGACTTCCAATCAAAATACTGCTGACCCAGGGGCCCAATTTGATTATTATAGGGATGGGGTGGGTAGAGATGTCATTACTTCATTAAAAATCAACCCCTTGACAGCCTATTCACTGGCGACCTCCTATTAAATAGACTCAACTAATTTCATTAGGCTCTCTTTGATGGCTGGATGGTTAACTGTCTGGAAAAATGCAAAATATATATATATATATATATATATATATATATATATATATATATATATATATATATATATATATACATACAGTGGACCTGTCACGGCCGCCTCCAGCACCGATCCACCCGCGCGCACCTTGCCTCGCTCGGCCTCGCCCACATACTGATCACCTTGCACCTGTCTCTCATTCCGGACTGCCCTCCCCTTCCACACACATAAACCACCACACATCCTCAGTCACTCGCTTCTCGACGAGGTTTCCTATGCTTAGTCACAAAGCTCTGCCGTCATCTGGTATATTGTCAATAAACCTGCCTTACCTCTACTAGGTCTGCGTTTGCCTCCTCACTACTTGCGGCGTCACAGATCGAGAAGCCGACAAACATGGAGGCAGCGGCCGCCAATCTGCACCCCGACGCTTCCCCAGCGGAACAGCTCGCCGACCTCCGTGCCCAGATCCAGGAAGTAGTCCAGGCGGTTTCCATACTCGCCGATAACCAGCGCTCGCTCAACGTCCTGGTCCCCTCCGTCAACGAGCTCACTCAGCGTGTGTCCCAGCTTACGCCTTCCCCCCAGCCCTCCTCGCCAGCCCTTGGCGGCCTACCGCATCGCCCTTCCGGACAAATACGACGGAGACCCGGAACGCTGCGAGGACTTCCTCCTGCAATGTCAATTGTACTTCACCAGCACACCACCTGAGTCCGATAAAGCCCGGATCGCCCTCATCATATCCCTCCTCTCCGGTCGGGCGCTTGAATGGGCTACGGCCATCTGGTCTCAACAGAAAGAGGAAGCCACCATATACAGCAGCTTCCTCACAGCCTTCCGCGCAGTCTTCCAGCACCCCCGGGAGGGGCGTTCGTCGGGGGAAGTGCTCCTGGCTCTACGGCAGGGTCGCCGCTCCGCTGCCGACTACGCTCTGCGCTTCCGCACCCTGGCGGCCCAGAGCGGATGGAACACCCCTGCTCTCCTCTCCTCCTTCCTTCAGGGTCTGCGCCCCGATCTCCGCAGAGAACTGGCAGGGAGGGACCTGGACCTGTCTCTGGATGCTCTCATCACCCTCGCTATTCGCCTGGACCAGCTCCTCGTTCCGCGCTCCACCTCCGCTCCTCGCCTCGCCTCGTCTCCCCCTCGCGAGCCTTCGCCTCCTCCTGAGCCCATGGAGCTCGACCGCGCCCACCTCTCCGCGGAAGAGCGCCGGCGTCGCTTCGAGCAAGGCCTGTGCTGCTACTGCGGCTCTGACCGCCATCTGCGTCCTGCCTGCGACCTCGCTCCATCATCCGGTCCAGCCAGCTCGCGTGCCAAGGTCCCAGCACGCACGCCCCGGGTGAGTCGAACCTCGTTTGATTCCTCTTTCCTCCTGCCTGTGGTTTTGTGGCTCGCTCACGCTGATGTCCCACTTACAGCATTGATCGACTCCGGCGCGCAAGGGAATTTCATCGCCCAGCACGTCGTCACACGATGGAAGATTCCCTGCACTACTCTGCCACTCAAGCGCCGCATCTCCTCGGCCGATGGCCGTCCCCTCGGCTCGGGCTTCCTCACTCGGGCAACAGCTCCTCTCTGTCTGCTCTCCGGGGTGGTCCATCAGGAGACTATCAGGTTCTACCCTCTTGGATCCCTTACGCACCCCGTTATCCTGGGACTTCCCTGGCTCCGTGATCACGACCCGCTCATCTCCTGGTCAGCCCTTGAGCTCGTCCGATGGTCTCCTCGCTGCCAAGAACGCTGCATTCACCAGCCCGCCGTGCAGGTGCGTTCACTCCCGCTCACCCAGCCGGATCCTCTGCCTCCCAAGGTACCCGCTCAGTACACAGACCTGGCTCCAGTCTTCGGGGCGGCCTCACCTCCCACTCTTCCTCCTCACCGTCCCGGCGACTGCGCGATAGACCTCCTGCCAGACGTCGCCCTGCCGAAAGCACGCATATATCCGCTGTCCGCGGCCGAAGAGAAGTCCATGTCGGAATATATCTCGAAGTACCTGAGCCTCGGTTTCATCTGACCATCCACCTCGCCCGTCTCGGCGGGCTTCTTCTTCGTGCCTAAACGTGATGGCGGCCTTCGGACCTGCATTGACTATCGAGAACTGAACCGGATCACACGGGGCTATGCCTACCCGCTTCCACTGGTGCCCTCGGCCCTGGAGCGCCTCCGCGAAGCGCAATGGTACACCAAACTTGACCTCCGGAACGCCTATAACCTGGTCCGTGTAAGGGAGGGTGATGAGTGGAAGACGGCTTTCAGCACAAGCAGTGGGCACTACGAGTATCTAGTCATGCCCTTCGGCCTCGCCAATGCCCCATCGGTCTTCCAGGCATTCATCAATGACGTGCTCCGGGACATGCTCGGCAGGTTCGTAGTAGTCTACCTTGATGACATCCTCGTTTACTCCCGGACTTCGACACCCACGTCGACCAGGTACGCCAGGTGCTCGAGCGCCTCCACTCTCACCATCTGCGCGTCAAGGCGGAGAAATGCGAGTTCCACACAAAGTCTGTCCGTTACCTGGGTTATGTGATCTCTCCTTCAGGCGTCACCATGGACACCAACAAACTGTCTGCCGTCCGGGACTGGCCGAGACCGAGCTCCATCAAACAGCTGCAGCGGTTCCTAGGCTTTGCCAACTTCTATCGGTGCTTCATCAGGGACTTCAGCCGCACGGTGGCGCCCCTCACCGCGCTTCTGCAGGGTAAGCCTCGTTCCCTTCGTTGGTCCCCCGAAGCCGAGCGGGCTTTCGAAGCGCTCAAGGCCGCCTTCACTCGGGCTCCCGTCCTGGGCCACCCTAACCCAGATCTCCCCTTCCTCCTGGAGGTGGACGCGTCCTCGACAGGCGTGGGTGCCGTGCTCTCGCAACGCCTTGGCGAGCCGCCCAAACTGCGTCCCATCGCCTTCTGCTCGCACAAACTGACCCCCGCCGAGCGCAACTACGACGTGGGCGATCGAGAGCTGCTGGCTATCAAGCTGGCGCTGGAGGAGTGGAGGCATTGGCTAGAGGGGTCCAAACACCGCTTCACCGTCCTAACTGACCACAAGAACCTGGAATACCTCAGGTCAGCCAAGCGACTCAACCCGCGCCAGGCTCGTTGGTCCCTTTTTTTCGCCCGGTTCAACTTCCTCATCACTTACCGGCCAGGCACCAAGAACACCAAGGCCGACGCACTCTCTCGGAGATTTGATCCCGAACCGGCCCCTGCCGAGCCGCCAGTTCCCATCATTCCGTCCTCGTGCACCGTTGGAGCCATAGAGTGGGAGTTCAAACGGGACCTGCAGGAAAGACTCTCCCAGGTGCGCACTCCGCCTTCCTGCCCGCCAGACAAGAAATTCGTGCCACAGGACCTCCGCGATCGCCTCCTCGTCTGGGCGCACACTTCCCTCTGCTCTGGCCATCCCGGGGAGACGCGCACATACCAACTGCTCTCCGCGCGCTTCTGGTGGCAGAACATGCGCGGGGACGTCCACCGCTTCGTCTCCTCCTGCGGCGTTTGCGCACAAGCGAAGACTCCACGGACCTTACCAGCAGGTCTGCTCCGTCCCCTGCCCGTACCACAAAGGCCCTGGTCTCACATCGCTCTGGACTTCGTCACAGACCTTCCCTCGTCCCAGGGATACTCCGTCATCATGTCGGTGATAGACCAGTTCTCCCATGCCGTCCGGTTTGTCCCTCTTCCCAAGATCCCGTCCACGCTCCAAACAGCCAATCTCCTCTACACCCACGTCTTCCGTCTCTTCGGCATCCCTGAGGACGTCCTCACCGACCGGGGTCCCCAGTTCACCTCTGCTGTGTGGCGCGCGTTCTTCGAGAGACTGGGCTCCACCGTCAGCCTCTCCTCCGGTTACCACCCGCAGACCAACGGCCAGTGCGAGCGCTCCAACCAGGAGCTGAAGAAGTGCTGCGGTTGCTATTGCCTCCACAATCGCACGGCTGGTCGCAGTAGTTGACCTGCCATGGGCCGGAGGATTGCTCAGAACTCCCTCAGGCAATCCTCCACGGGTCTACGCCTTCCAATGCATCATCGCTTGTGGGTACCAGCCCCCCTTCGTGACCCTGGGATTCCGTGCCGTCGGACGCCCGGCCGTGGACCATTGGTTTCGCCGCTCCGAGGACGTCTGGTGCCAGGTGCACCAGCACATCGACAAAGCCATCTGTCGATACAAGAGGCACGCTGACCGCCGCCGCCGCTCCGCTCCCGACTTCCAGCCCGGGGACCGCGTCTGGCTCTCCACCCAGGGACTCCGCACCGCACAGGGAAGTACCCCGTTTTCTCCCCGCTTTCTGGGTCCATACCTCATAACACACAAGATCAATGACGTAACCTATAGACTGCACCTTCCCTCATACCTCCGTGTCTCTCCCGTTTTCCATGTTTCGCTCCTGAAGCCCTGGGTGCCCGGTCCGCTGGCGGACTCCTCTCCCTCGGACCAGCCTCCGCCCGTCGGCCCACCTGGGACTCCCACCTACGCGGTCCGTCGCCTTCTGGACTCCCGCCGACGGGCCTCGCGTCTCCAGTACTTGGTCGAGTGGGAGGGCTACGGGCCGGAGGAGAACAGCTGGGTCGACGCCAAGGACGACTTGGACCCCCTCCTCGTTCAGGACTTCCACGCCTCCCGGCCCGATCGACCGGCACCCAGGCCGCGGGGCCGCCCACGCAGGACGTCTTCGCTCCCCGTCTCTCGCCGCGCTCCCGCCGCGCTCCCGCCTCGACGAGTCCTTCGAGGGAAGGCACTGTCACGCCCGCCTCCAGCACCGATCCACCCGCGCGCACCTTGCCTCGCTCGGCCTCGCCCACATACTGATCACCTGCACCTGTCTCTCATTCCGGACTGCCTCCCTTCACACACATAACCACCACACATCCTCAGTCACTCGCTTCTCGACGAGGTTCCTATGCTTAGTCACAAAGCTCTGCCGTCATCTGGTATATTGTCAATAAACCTGCCTTACCTCTACTCGGTCTGCGTTTGCCTCCTCACCTTACATTTCCTTTGACATTTTATTTCATTTCATTTGTCAATAAACATCCATTCCTGCATTTCAGGCCTGCAACACATTCCAAAAAGTTGGGACGGGAGCAATTTAGGTCTAGTAATGAGGTAAAAAAATTAAAATAATGATGTGATTTCAAACAGGTAATGTCAACAGGTGATTGTAATCATGTAATCATTTGGTACAAAAGCAGTATCCACGAAAGGATGAGTCTTTGAAGAGTAAAGATGCACAGAGGATCTCCAGTTTATCAACAAATTTCTAAGAAAATGATTTACAAATTGTCTGTCTACAGTGCATAATATCATTAAACAATTCAAGGATTCTGGAGGAATTTTAGTGCATAAGGGCAGATGGCACTGCATCCAGGATTGTCATTCATCAATAGCTGATAGAACCACATGGCAAGGGATTACTTTGGCAAACCTTTATCAAGCACCACAATACAGAGTTACATTCACAAATGCCGCTTAAAACGCAACTGTGCAAGAAGAAACCTTACAATAACCATGTCCAGAAGTGGTGTTGACTTCTCTGGGCTCTAGGATGGACCATCACACAGTGGAAACATGTATTGTGGTCAGATGAATCAGTATTCCAGATCTTTTTTTGGAAAAATGGACTCCGTGTGCTCCGGACCAAAGATTTAGTTTTTGTTAACTAATTACAAGGCCTAAATTTTTTGGAATGTGTTGCAGACCTGAAATGCAGGAATGGATGTTTATTAACAAATGAAACAAAGTCGATCAGAAAAAAAACCCTTAAATATATTGGGTTCATACTGTATGCAATAAAATAAACTTCAAATGAAATGTAAGGAACATTACATACATTTTTTATTTGCATTTTCCATACCGTCCCAGCTTTTTCTGATTTGGGGTTGTAGAAAAGGGGTCCATAGGGTCGTGTAAATAGCTATGACTTTCCAGTAAGCTTAAGCCAACTGTAATCATGCATTTACATGACACAGTCGGTCATGTTGATTCAAATAATGTCATTCACCTGAGAAGAAAATGCTTTTACTAGCTATTCATGGAAATAGTATTTGAAGAATACATCATTCCTCAGTGCCAGTGTATCAAGCAAAAGCATCCAAGCATCAATGAGTTCCATCACATGCCTGAATTCCAACCCAGAAGCGTAGCTCCAGATCGCAAGTTGGAACCTGGAATTGCAGCTATTTCAGCATATGAATCAACACAAAACAGAAAATAGAAAAAGATGAAACAGTGGGTGGTGTGAAACAAGATGTGCTAGGAGAAGAGTGTCAAGATGAGTCACATGGTCAAGAAGAGCAATCAATGAAATGGTCTAGCCGAGCTTCAAAGGAGAAGAGTGTCAAGATGACTCAGAGTCACATGATCAAGAAGAGAAATCAATGAGCGCATCTAACTAAGCTGCAAATTCAAGCAAGGTCTTTGTATGATCATGTTGGGCAGCCTTCATATCATCAGTGGAGTTCAGACACAGTATTACATCAGGAATTCAGTATTTACATCTACTCTGGACCCTACGATTTCCTATCCGACCACTACTGACACGTGTTGCTACCCATTCAGCAGTGACATCAACAAACAGCGGACGCCATAGTGATGAGTTAACTGGACAAATGCTGTTTACAGACTGTAGGTCTATATATTACTCCCATCACTGAGAACTGAATGTATTAGCTCTTAAAGCAAGAGAGAGTGTAGAGAGTTAAGAAATGGTCTCCATTTAAGTTTATCAAGAGAAACGTTTTAATCTATTATTGTGCGTCTTGCATGTCATGGCACAATTTAGCCAAAAGGTGGCACATGTCACTAGTGCAACAATTACAGAAACAACTGTAAGCATTGAGCATACAGTGGCCAGAAATAAATTAGCAAACACTTCAGAAAGATAGTCACACATTCACTTTTGTGCCTTTACTTATAGATACACCGTGTTATCCGTCCTGGATAACAAAAATTCTGCAAGTCTTTCTTCATAAGTTGCTGCACAAATACAAGATCAGATGGTGTAAGCTGGATTTTCTAACTATGATCAAACCAAAAAATACAGTAATAGATTCTTCAACTGTGATTGTAAAATGGAATAGAATAGCCAGATTGATTTGATTAAGAAAACTGGATACCCCAGTTTTAGCAGGCAAGGGCATGTACAGTGGTACCTCAGTTCTCATCGTTAATTCGTTTCAGAAGTCCTGAGGAGAACCGAAAATGATCAGTACTGAGCAGATGTTTCCCATAAGGAATAATCTAAATTGAATTAATCCGTTCCAGACCCTCAGAAAATCCACACTGTATAAGGGCTTATATGCATTAATGGAGCTGTATTGTACAGCTGCTCCCTGATTTATGATAGAGATATGTTTTGACAAATCCATTATAAGTTACATGTATCATGAACTGGGGACTTTAATAAGTGTTTGGTGTGTCATAGCGGAGACGAGGCTGAAGTTGGCTTCTTATTCGCAGTACATCTTAAATGGCTGCAATTACATTATGGCGTCTGTAGATGGAGATTCCGCCTCATGATAAGTAAGTTAATGTTTAAAACACTTACATTAACCTCCAGATGGCCGAAATTATTAACACGAAGCTTATTTTATAATAAAGTGTTGAAAAATCTCATGTAGCTTAGTGAGTAATGGAGTGAAAGTGTAAAACACTTTGGTTAATTAACTAACAGCCTGTGTTCTGGAGCATTTAATTCCTGTTTTGCCTTCAGTGTCCTTTCGGTTGTCTCTTATAAACTAACCTTTTATTTGCACGAAGAACCCAGTACTGTAGATATAAAAATAAAGAAAAACACGATAAACACAGCGCAGATCTTCTCTGAGCAAGAGCTATTGTGAATCTGAATAACAGAATCACTCTGTACTGAATTGTGAATCGTGAATCATGAATCGTGAATTGAGTTTTGGCTGAAACTAGTCATGCGGCTCAACTCATACAGGTTTAAGCAAATGTGTCAAGTACTGAGCAACCGATGAGGACCGAGACAAATTTCATTAGTCAAATGCCTCGAGAACCAATTCGATATGTTCCGAGATGATCGAGAACCGAGGTATCATTGTATATCAAGACAATGGCTAGAAAGTCAGTGATGGGCTATGGTAATGCAGAGATGAAGCACAATTTTTTTGTATTGTTTTTTTCCAAACAGTAACTCTTATTATAAGAATTGACGTAATAAACATGCATGTATTTTATTCTTACTGTACTTGTATCACTGGCTAACATTTCACCAGCCTTTACATTATTATTTGTATATTCCCAATGTCAGATGTACCCAAGCATGGCATTTGAACTGAACAAATTTTTTTTCTTTGTTATGTTAAAATCTAACAAGTGCGATTGCCTCAAAGAACAAGCATCTCCGGTTCGATTCTGACCTTGGGATCCGTCTTTGTGGATAAACAAACATGTCCTCCCATGTCTGGGTGGGTTTCCTCTGGGTACTCCGATTGAGTACAAGACATGGTGTTAGGTTAATTGGAGTTTCTAAAGAGCTTTTAGCATGTAAGTGTGTTTATGTGTGAATGTATGTGCCCTATGATGGATTTGTTCCCTGTCTAGGATTGTTTATGCCTTAAGCCCTGTGCTGCCGGCAAGGCAGTGGTTTTCCCTCAACCCTGTTATGAGCCACATTTACAGCATTTAGCAGACGCCCTTATCCAGAGCGACTTACAGCTGATACAACCTTACAATCCAAGCAATTGTGGGTTAAGGGTCTTGCTCAAGGACAGTGGCAGCTTGGCAGAGGTGGGATTTGAACCCTGGACCTTCTGGTCCAGAGTCCAGTACCTTAACCGCTAGGCTACCACAGCCACGCTGTCGACGCTAGACGTTTTGCGCTCCCCTTAATTCCCGGTTGACGATCAGGGTTTGTATCCCAGCTGCCGGCCTTCATCCAGGTGCAGTTTTATTTTCCTTTGTGTGTGCGCTTGTGTTTTTGCCCAAACACACCTCCCTTTGTCCCTCTCATCAGGAGGTACAGTGGTGCTTGAAAGTTTGTGAACCCTTTGGAATGTTTTATATTTCTGCATAAATATGAATTAAAACATCATCAGACATTCACATTTCTAAATCACAGCCCTCTTGAAATGTGTGATAGTGAAATAGCTGCTGTACAGTGGTGCTTGAAAGTTTGTGAAACCTTTAGGATTTTTTATGTTTCTGCATAAATATGACCTAAAACATCATCAGATGTCCTAAAGTAGTCCTAAAAGTAGATAAAGAGAACCCAGTTACACAAATGAGACAAAACTATTATACTTGGTCATTTGTTTATTAAGGAAAATGATCCAATATTACATATTAGTGAGTGGCAAAAGTATGTGAACCCCATAGCCTTCTGGCTTGTCCACGTGATCTTTAGCAAACTGCAGACGAGCAGCAATGTCCTTTTTGGAGAGCAGTGGCTTTCTCCATGCCATGCACACCATTGTTGTTCAGTGTTCTTCTGATGGTGGACTCATGAACATTAACATTAACCAATGTGAGAGAGGCCTTCAGTTGATTAGAAGTTACCCTGGGGTCCTTTGTGACCTCACCAACCATTACAACACCTTGCTCTTGGGCCGAGTGATCTCGTTGTTGGTCGACCACTCCTGGGGAGGGTAACAATGGTCTTGAATTTCCTCCATTTTGTACACAATCTGTCTGACTGTGGATTGGTGGAGTCCAAACTCTTTAGAGATGGTTTTTGTAAACCTTTTCCAGCCTGATAAACATCAACAACTCCTTTTATGAGGTACTCAGAAATCTCCCTTTGTTCGTGGCCATGATACAGGCTTCCACAAACATGTACTGTGAAGAACAGGACATGCCCACTCACACCTGACTGTCATCCCATTGATTGAAAACACCTGAGTCTAATTTCACCTTCAAATTTAACTGCTAATCCTAGAGGTTCAAAAAATAACATACTTTTTCCACCTCACTTAATATGTAATACTTTAGATCATTTTCCTCAATAAAGTAAAAAACCAAGGTGTTAATATTTTTTGTGCCTTTTGTTTAACTGGGTTCTCCTTATTATTTTAGTTTCTCTTTATTTCATTTAGGACTTGTGTGGAAAATCCGATGATGTGTTTTAATAAAGTCATATTTATGCAGAAAATATAAAAAATTCTAAAGGGTTCACAAACTTTCAAGCACCACTGTACCATACAAGATTTAAGTACAAAATTAAAAAAGTTGCCATGGCAAATGTGCAGCTGAAAAGAACTAGATTGCACAGAGTTCTTGACTACAATCCAATTAAAACACCTTTGGGATAAATGGTGAGTCAAACCTTATCAGCCAAGAATGTTCAAATTAACTAATGCTATGTAGCATAGTAGAAGTGAATCCCGGGCATCAGTCATGGAACAAAATCTAATGAAAAGCTTCCCAAAAGAAAAGCAACGACCAGCTACACAATTCATTTGGTTCCCATGGTTTTAGAAGGGGACTGTCAAACAGACATGCAATGCGTGTATCTACTTTTTTTTTAGAAAGAGTGGCACTACGGGGCACCATATGTGTATACTGTGTATTCTTGGTAGAATATATACTGTATAGAGTACCAAAACTGAATTTGCTTATTTTAAAACTACATTTAATCCATTTAGTGTGTCAGCTTAATGTTGAATTGATTGCCCAGACCACACTGACTTCATAATGGCTGTTAGCTCTGACTATAAAGTGTTTTATCGACCAAGGCAACCACTAAACTGAACTTCATTTAAGATCATGGCTGCTTGTGCTGCACTGAGACTGGATATCAATCAGCTGAAGTTATTGGTTTCTCAATTATAGGCTGCAAGCTCAGAACGCATCCACCAGGGAAGCATGTTTAGTGATTTACGCCAGCAGAGACACTGACTTCCTTTCAGTCACTGTCTCATCATTGATGTATTAAATACTACATGCAAAGTCGATTGTTATATATCTATAAAAATATCTTCCTCTTCTTATGGCTACTATCATTTTTTGTCGCCACAGTGGATCTGATCTAAATATTAGACCTGAAACAGGTTTTACTCCAGATGAACTTCCTGATACAACAATCCCATTTCATCTGGGCTTGGGACCAGCACTGAATGCAGTGGCTAAGCACTCAGACTGGGACGATTTAGAATGAGCAATTTCTCTAATGGGACTGTGGTAGCCTTGTGGTTAAGGTACTGGACTCTGGACTAGAAGGTCCAGGGTTCAAATCCTACCTCTGCCAAGCTGCCACTGTTGGGTCCTTAAGCAAGGCCCTTAAGCCACAATTGCTTGGATTGTAAGACTGTACCAATTGTAAGTCACTCTGGATAAGGGCGTCTGCTAAATGCTGTAAATGTAATGGCAAATAATCAATGAATCTAAGAGCAAATAATCTAATGTCTGTCTTTGGACTGTATCATGGATCTATACTTGGAGAAATCCCTCATGGGCATGGGTGAACATTGCAAACTTCACACAGGTGGAGGCCTCCCCAGGAACTGAACCACAGATCTCTGGAGCTGTAAGGTGACAGTGCTAGCCCCTCATGTCCCTGTGTAGGCCCCCACACACTGAGGAGAACTGTATTATTTAGAAACACAGAGGTTCCTCGGAACACGTCGAATTTGGTTTTTGGTTTTGACTAGAAAAATTTGTTTCAGTTCTCATCGTTTGCTCGGGTCAGGTTTCAATACACCACAGAGTAAAGAGGGTTATAGCTTTCTATGTTTTAGTAAAAAACATTTTTCAATTAGTAACAAGATTTCTCAACAAAAAAAACAACACAGTTAAAAATTCACATCAATAACTTACCAACCATTATAAAGGTTCAACACAAACAGACATTCTTTCAATATTCATATAATTCAGGTAAGAGCTACTATGCTATTTTTGTGTACACTGGCCCAAAGGTATTTTCACAGTGTGGTTGTAGATATAACAGTTGGCACTGAAAACAGGTCAAGGACATTCTCCCTTAAATTGGACTGATAGCTCGCTCAGGAATTACATGACACTTTGACCGATGGTGAAATGTTTTAACCCACATTTGATGACAGATTCAATTGAATGAGGACACTGGATTTGGATTTAGTTTGCCCATCTTTAACCATGCATAACTTTTCATATGGATCAAGGTTTTACAAATTCCCAAGCATGGGACCACACTGTGATTTTACTATTGAGGATATTTGTGTTTGCACCACTGGGAGCCCTAGAGGTGAAACCAGCTTATATAGAGAGCTCAGAGAAGAAGGACTCAAAGAAGAACTTGCAATTCATATATTTTAAGTATATATACTATTGTATTGAGTATGCTTATGTATGTATGCGATCTTTATAAAAACAGAGAGTATACATGAGTGCTTGTACACTGACAGTGAGCCTGGATGAGGGCTTACCCATCAATACAAAATGCTGTGACCTAACACAAAATGGCAATTATAGGTAATGAGGAGGGAATTATATTGAACAAGCTCAGGCTGAGACGGTCAAACTTCAATAAATGTTACATTTTTATCTCTTCCTTAAAAGAAAAACTACTTAAATGAATGCATTTGCTGTAGAACATACTTAAATTAATTATGTATTCATGTCAGCTCTTATATATGAAGTACACTTCAAATTTCTTCACTTCAAAACTTCAGTTCAACCCTCTTAGTCCTTTCGTCAGCTTTCATTCCATAATTTCTCTTTAGGATTAGTTAACATTCAGACTTCAGAGCTTTCTTTCTTTCCTAACTTTTACATTTTCACAGACACTTTGACCCACATAAGCCATACCATTTACTGTCAGCATCTCAAATATAACAATACCACAACTTTGCTGGCTGCTGGACTGTTTTAATAAAGCATCAGCCATCTGCAGCCTGTTAACACCATTTACATTTACAGTTACAGCATTTAGCAGACGCCCTTATCCAGACTTACAATTGATACAGTCTTACAGTTCAAGCAATTGTGGGTTAAGGGCCTTGCTCAAGGACCCAACAGTGGTAGCTTGGCAGAGGTGGGATCTGAACCCTGGACCTTCTGATCCATAGTCCAGCACCTTACCCGCTAGGCTACCACAGTCCACAGTATGTAATGTAATTCATGCAGACCCCTTTTTTAAAACCACATAACACACCTTGCTGCCCTCTGGTGGTGACTGGAGATACCGCTGGCACTCTGACAAATGGCTTGTACACTTATATTGCACAAATAACTGTGTGAAAACATAACATATTTGTGGTTTATCACACCTGAGTTCACTGTCTCTAGCCACACCCAGGCCTGATTATTGCCACACCTGTTCTCAATCAGGACATCACTTAAATAGGACCTGCCTGACAAAGTGAAGTACACCAAAAGATCCTTAAAAGCTACACATCATGCCGAGCTCCAAAGAAATTCACAAACAATTGAGAAAGTAACTGAGATCTATCAGTCTGGAAAGGGTTATATAGCCATTTCTAAAGCTTTGGGACTCCAGCGAACCACAGTGAGAGCCATTATCCACAAATGGTGAAGACATGGAACAGTGGTGAACCTTCCCAGGAGTGGCCGGCCGAACAAAATTACCCCAAGAGTGCAGCAACGACTCATCAAAGAGGTCTCAAAAGACCCCACAACAACATCCAAAGAACTGCAGGCCTCACTTGCCTCAGTTAAGGTCAGTGTTCATGCCTCCACCATAAGAAAGAGACTGGGGAAAAAAATGGTCTGCATGGCAGAGTTCCAAGATGAAAACCACTGCTGAGCAAAAAGAACATTAAAGCTTGTCTCAATTTTTCAGGAACACATCTTGATGACCTCCAAAAATTTTTTTTAAAAGATTCTGTGGACTGACGAGAGAAAACCTCAACTCTTTGGAAGGTGTGTCCCATTACATCTGGCATAAAAGTAACACAGCATTTCAGACAAAGAACATTACAGCAACAGTAAAATATGGTGGTGGTAGTGTGATGGTCTGGGGCTGTTTTGCTGCTTCAGGACCTGGAAGACCTGCTGTGATAAATGGAACTATGAATTCTGCTGTCTACCAAAAAATAGAGTATATCCGGCCATCTGTTCGTGACCTCGAGCTGAAAGGAACTTAGGTTCTGCAGCAGGACAATGATCCAAAACACACCAGCAAGTCCAGCTCTGAATGGCTGAAGAAAAACAAAATGAAGACTTTGGAGTGGCCTAGTCAAAGTCCTGACCTGAATCCTACTGAGATGCTGTGGCATAACCTTAAAAAGGCCATTCATGATAAGTGGCCAAAATTCCTCCACAATGCTGTAAAAGACTCACTGCAAGTTATCACAAATGCTTGGTTGCAGTTGTTGCTGCTAAGGGTGGCCCAACCAGTTATTAGGTTTGGGGGCAATCACTTTTTCACACAGGGCCATGTAGGTTTATTTTTTTTCTCCCTTAATAATAAACAGCTTCATTTAAAAACTGCATTTTGTGTTTGCATGTGTTGTCTTTGACTAATATTTAAATTGGTTTGATGTTCCAAAACACTTAAGTGTGTGCAAGAAAATAGGAAATCAGGAAGGGGGCAAACACTTTTTCACACCACTGTATCTAATGCTTGGTAAATTATGGCTTGGTCATGTGGCCCAGCAGCAGCTTGGTACCCCACCATCATGGTGGTAAGTTGGGTTCAAGTCAGGTGTCACAGAGGTAGGATTGGATGACAGGAGACCACACAGGACTGATCGTTGGCCAATGCTGCAAGTGTGACCCCTGCCGAGCCCCAATGTGCAACCCCACATCAATGGTCCTCCACCATATATAACAGTGGGGTGTGAGGGCTGGAACTGATGTCAAATGAACAGCTTGGTATAAAGGCTGGAACTGGTGCCAGAATAACAACTTGGAGTGAAAACAGAATATGTAATTAGAGATGTTAAGAACACAGAGTGTTTAAACAGCACATAGTTGTGCCAGATGTAGCATGAGACTCTGGCACCCAACTACAACCCCAAAACAGAAAAGGTTGTGATGTTTGAAAGATATGGGGGGCCATGTACTGTCCCTCCTGCCCTGACTTTTTAATTTTAAAGACTAGACAGGAGTCCTACACCTTCTGATTCAAGGAGACAAACAGGGTTGTTAGACCCTATCAGGCTATGTAGAACTGTATGTGTATTATGCAAGTGCAGAGCTGATATAACAGGACTGTTATATCATTATTTTTCGCATTCTGAACTATCTGATTGATTTACTAGAGGAATTATATCCTGCAAGTCACCAACCATAATCATTAAAGACACGTTTGCCTCTCTAACCGTCTCCTCGCTGTGTGAGGAGAAAAATAAATGTGTGTCCTCCTCCAGGCAGTTTAATTACTGCTCAGCTTGATTTCATTGCTGCTCAGGGTATATTCAGGCATGTACAGTAGATATTGTATGACCATAGCCTAATTTACAAAGGTTAACATACATTTGCACCATTTTATTGTTGTGCTCTCTAATCTTTCTTTTACTATTGAATGACTAAGCGCATTTGTGACACCTTATATTCATACAATAATGAAAGACTTAATAGGTCATTTCAGAGAGATAGTTACTCCCATTTTCGATTAAATTAAGCAAATTAGTGATAACTATATTATTCATATCGTCCCCTAACACTAAAGTGGCCTAGTGTGTGAGTGTGTGTGCCCTACGATGGATTGGCGCCCTGTCCAGGGTTGTTCCTGCCTTATGCCCTATGTCTTTCGGCTAGGCACCGGCTCTCCCGAGACCATTTAAAGGATTAAGCAGATAAGAAAGTGAAGGAATGAATATCATCGCCTAGGCTGCCAATGATTCTTGACTTATCTGAATATAGTTCATATCGCTTATTGTTAATGAACACCATATTATACCCCATACCTAGCAATGCTATATCAGATACTGTAGCGTACCGAGTATTGACTAAATAGCCAAGATACTGCAATGTTTCCCATATGTTGATTTCTTTAATATTAGCATTCACCACCACAAATTGATTTTCTATTTTTTATTTATTATGTACTGCAACAGCTAATGTATCTGGCAAGATAATATATGGGATAAGTAGATTCATTATCTTAATCATAAGGATAATAACCTTATCGAGCCACTGACATATGTTATTACTATTAATGTTACTGAGTGATTGTTATTCATGGTTTTCCCACATACAGCACACAACATGTGGAAACACTTGTATCTGTTGGGCTCAGTATTGCTGCTAAGCAATGAGATTTGAGCTGATTACTATGAAGCACATTAAGAAAAAACGCATCATATGCCGGCATTATGGCTTTCTTTACCTTTTCTGTGCTAATAAATGGGAGTTCTGTCTTGCTGTGTGCTTTGATGTAAGAAGGTTTGCTGTTTTTGAAGATCACACAGATGTGAACTGTGTTTCTGCTCTGCCTAGACAGCTTTGATATTCAGACCAAACAAAGGCACAGTAGCAAAAGAAACCTTACTGGGTACTCTGTTGGATGGAGGCAAGCAGGTTGTGTGATACCAGTAGAACCTTGCCTTTAGCTACTTCTTGGCGTCTTGCCTGTTTTTAAGATCCACGTAAACAAAAAGGAACAGCGATAGACTCTAAATAGATAAACCACAACGATTAGTGCCCCATAGTGGTTAAACAGCACTACTACAACACTGATGGGTGCAAACATCTACTTTATATTGAGCTATAACTTTCAAAAGACTAACTAAACAACTATAAGGTATACAGCTACATAGATACATGAGTGAGTCAGGTACAGCCAAATAACTGCAGAAGCAGTGGGGATTCAGTGGTAAAGGTACAGGAATACTGTGCTTAATGTCCCAGCACCACCAAGATGCCTCTTTTGGGTTCCCGAACAAGGCCCTTAACCCTCAGTTGCTCAGCTTGTTTGACGTGAAATTGCACCTGTAAAATGCTCTGGATAGGGGCATGGCACAGTGGATCGGTGGGTAGCACCACCACCTCACAGCAAGAAGGTCCTGGGTTCAGTCCCAGGGTATAGCAGCCTGGGTCCTTCCTGTGTCCACATGGGTTTACTCTGGGTACTCCAGTTTCCTCCCACAGTCCAAAGACATGTGCGTTAGGTTCATTGATTACACTAAATTGGCACTGACTTGATTGTATATACTGTATATGATTAGTCTTGATATAACCTTGTGTGTGTTGCTAAATAAACAAACAATACACTCTGGATAAGGGCATTTGTTAAATGCTGTTAATGTAATATAACCCTACTATGGATGAAAAGTACAGAGAACACTGGTTAGTGTTTGGCCAGGTGCTCTCCTGGCCTCACAAGTTTCATTAAATTTCTTATCTGCTTATCCTAGTCAGGGTCACGGGAGAGCCTAGCCAGTAACACAGGGCGCAAGGCAGGAATAACCATAGACATGGTGCCAATCCATCTTAGGGCACACACATTCACGCATTAAGGGGCACTTTGGAAACACCAATTAACCTAACACACGTCTTTGGAATGTGGGGTGGCACGGTGGCTCGGTGGGTAGCACCGCTGCCTCATCCTAGGTTCAATCCCAGGGTGTAGCAGCCTGGGTCCTTTCTGTGTGGAGTCTGCATGTCCTCCCCATGTCCGCGTGGGTTTACTCCACGTACTCCGGTTTCCTCCCACAGTCCAAAGATATGCGTGTTAGGTTAATTGATTACGCTAAACTGGCATCGACTTGACAGTGTATATATGGTTAATCTTGATGTAACCTTGTGTGTGTCACTGAAATGGCCACTGATGCTGACAGCGAATGTGGGAGGAAACTGAAGTACCATGTTACCTCTATTGTTTGATTCAGAACTACACACCTGTAGCTTTATGAAGTCTGGCACACGCTTGGAGAAATGAGCCTCCAACAGCACATTAAATGCCAGAGTGTCTCTCTCTTTTACACAGAAGTTCCACAGAAGACTTACCTGTTCAAATAATATCTAAGATAATCCCAAAAGAATAAGCTAAGTTCCAAACAATAAACTCTCTACAGACAGTGCAGACTGGATGGCCCGGGTGTCCTTGTTGCTGCTGCCCATTCACCCTTTAACATCTGTCTGCTTGTCAGTAACTGATACAGCTCTCACACCTGCCTACAGTTGGCAGGTCATTTTTCAAAATTAGTGCTCGTATTACAGGTGATCTGAAATTTCTCCCACTTATTTAGAGCACTTAGTAGACCAACTTATACGGAGTGACTCATGAATGAGAGCAGTGGTTGAGAATTAAAGGTCTTGTTCAAGGACTTTTCAGCTTGTTGGAGCTGGTTTTTGAACTCCTTTCAAGTAGTAATCCAAAAAATCAATAAGTACCTTACACTGATATACTTATGGAATAATAGCTAACGTATTTAATTACCATCTGTGTAAACTGTCACAATTTCTGCTAATAATAAATAGTCTCCGATTTGGTATGCATGCAGCATCTGAAAATTAATTTGCTTGTCACAGATAATAACAACTGTAAATATGATTAAAGATTTTTAATGACAACAGCTTTATATGTTGGTGCTTGAAAGTTTGTGAACCCTTTTGAATTTTCTATATTTCTACATATATGACCAAAACTTCATCAGCTTTTTTACACAAGTTCTAAAAGTAGATAAAGACATCCCAATTAAACAAATGAAACAAGATATTATTTATTTATTTATTTCAACATTTATTTACTGAGGAAAGTGAGGCATTGTTACATATCTGTAAGTTGAAAAGTATGTGATTAGGAGGATTATTGATTCATTTGAAGGTCAAGTGTTTTCAATGGGATGACAATCAGGAATGATTGGGCACCTTGTTGTATTTAGAGAACAGGGATCTTTCAGAGAGCGAGATTGTTGAGAAAATTCCAGCAGATTC
>JAJAGP010005372.1:6712-34418 GCA_025084515.1 Ancistrus triradiatus
GTACCAGTCTTGAGGACCGGCCATAGGTGGGTGGCCCAGGTCAGAGCCTCACCGGAGAGGTGAAGAACCACCAGAGAAATCCTGGCGTATTCGGACTCGAACGGAACTAAACAAAAATAATCAATGAAATTATCAATAAAAGGCCGACATTGGACTGGATCGCCGTTGAAACGGCCCAGGAGAAACGAAAAATCGGGAGAACCTGCCGTCTCCATGCGGCGGTTCATTCTGTAAAGCTAGGAGGCGAGAGGAACGAGGAGACGAACGAAGGTTTACAAAAAGGGAAGGTTTATTATTGACGTGAGCAACAGAAAACAGGCAGAGCCAGAAAACGGGTATGAAAGGAAAACGGAAACGGGTGTTAAACGAAAACGAAAACGGATGGGGAACATAAACTAAGCCGAAGCTGAAAACAGGTGGTAAAGAAACAAAACAAGGAAGTGAACGAAACGACCTAATCCTTACTGGTGCAGCATGAAGAGACGTGGCGATGAGAAGAGCGGCGCGTAGGAACGCGGCGATGATCGGAGCTGTGCGTAGGAACGCGGACATGAGCGGTGCTGTGCGTAGGAACGCGGACATGAGCGGTGCTGCGCGTAGGAACGCGGAGAAGAGTCGACAACATTGGATGAACCGCGAGGTGAGTCTCTCGCGGGCGCGTCTTTATAGGAAGCCCCACGGCTGTGTTCAATTAGCAATCCGATCGCGATGGGGCTTCCCGATTGGTTCGTGAAACGGCGCGTGCTGCCGTGGCGCGTGACAGACTCAGTTCACAAGGGCTCAATGAATGGTTTGATGAGTATAACAATATTTTTTAACCCAGTAATACATGTATGTATGTACAAAGGATTGCAGAATATATACCAAGACACAATAAAGCTTGTAAAGCTTAGTAAGGTGGCTTCTGGTGCCACCTTACTAAGAGACTTGAGGTTGTTTTTTCTTTTTCACCCATCTGTATTTAGGAGCATATCTATTATCTAACAGTTATCAAACATTAGGCTACAACACACACTTGAAGAAACAAATCCTCAGTATTTCTGTACATTTCATAAAAATTTCATGAAACAGTGAACCTTACCTCACGGGAATCCACAGAGGCGTACATGATATCCATCCAACCTTTAAATGTTGCCTGAGAACAATCAAAAGTTAGCTCACTCGTCACTTAATCAGTGCATTCAAGTATTCCCTCACTCATCATTCATGTATTTTTGTAATGAATACTAACCACTTGCAGTAATGAGAGGTAACCCATTCCCACATTGTCATAGTTGACTTTCAGGTTTACCCATCGCACATCTTCACCAGAATCTCTGAGTGTGAGACAGTCGCTTTTGTTGTTCACTAGTTCAAGTGGGACATTTTCCTCTGAGGTCATGTTAAAGCAATGGTAGTACTTTCCTGCAAACAGGTTCACCCCCATTATGCTGAAAATTAGCCAGAAGATCAGGCATACCAGCATCACATTGAAAATGGAGGGGATGGCTCCAACCAGGGCATTTACCACCACCTGCATTTGATAGCACAGAGTGATCTGAATTGAGAAGTCTGATCTTATCTCTACTATAACAGCATCGGTTGAGAACTAGGGTCATTTATCACAATGGCTATTACAGAAATGCATTTGGTGATTACATCCTAACTCTGAAGGTGTAATAAGGGACAAGCATCCTAACTAGCCAATATCACATAAAAGGTTCCTAAGTAAGATAAAATGTATAGCATCTTCATGTCTTGCATCTGCATCTACTAGCAATAAGTTATACAGTGGTACCTCGGTTCTCAACCACTTTGGAACTGGTCAAATTTAGGTTTTCGATGCATTTTGACTATAAAAATTGACTAAAAAACGTTGTTTAAAGTTGTATGAGTTGAGCCGCGCAATTATTTTCAGCCAAAACTCGATTCATGCTTCAGTACACAGCGATTCAGATTCACAATAGCGTGCTCAGTGCAGATCTCTGCTGTGTTTATTATGTTTTTCTTTGTTTTTACATCTACAGTACTGTATTCTTACTGCAAATAAGTCTCCATGGATGCTAAAATGGTTAGTTATAAGAGCCAACCAAAAGCAAAACAGGAATTGAATTAACCAGAACACAGGCTGTGTTTTGCTTTTACTTTTCACTTTCAGTCCATTATTCACTAATTGTGAATAATGAAAGTGAAAAGTAAAAGCATTATTCATTATTCACTGAATTGTTATTAAACAGAAATAAAAAATAAATCCTTTCACTCGGTTATTTAATATATGGTGAAGCTACAATAGAGCATTTTATTTACCATTTTAAACCTCTGTTTCTAGTTATTTTAATTGCAGGGGACTAAAGGTTTTTTGTTTAAAAACCTATTTAAAAATGTGCATTGTTTTGCATTGTTTATACTACAGAAATAAAAAAATCATAGGAAAATCAAATTGTGAACTCAGTGGAATCGAACCGTGAGCAGAGTGTATTGTTACACTCATACATTTAAGACATTAGGCTAAAAAGGGACATTGAAGAACCAAAATATACAAAATGCTTTGGGTTTTTAATGTTTAAAAGCTGTTAATTCGCTCACAACTAGACATGGTGATATTTAGTAATGCAATATATAATGATATTTAACCAAGATCCTAACTTAGAAGTCAAGAAAGTTTCTCTGAAATGAGTTACTTTCTGTCCAACACATATTTGCTACACCTGGACAATTCAAAACTGATCCTCCATCAACATTCTTACTCTATAAAGTCAGACAAATTCTACCTACAACACTGTATATCCAAGAGAACATCAAGTACTTGCCCTCATTCCCTCAAATCTGGATAGGGCCCGAAGTGGCCTCAAAGCCCTCAAGGTCCGCAAGGATTTGATGGGTCCAAGCTCAGAGTAACCCAGGATGTTAGCTGTTAAGCTGATCAGTGAAACCTGCACATAAAATAGCAGTTTTTTAGGGTACATTTACAGCATTTAGCAGACGCTCTTATCCAGAGCGCCTTACAATTGGTACAGTCTTACAATCCAAGCAATTGTGGGTTAAGGGCCTTGCTCAAGCACCCAACAGTGGCAGCTTGGCAGAGGTGGGATTTGAACCCTGGACCTTCTGGTCCAAAGTCCAGTACCTTAACTGCTAGGCTACCACAGTCCCATTCAGTCCTATTCAGTCCTATTCAGTGTGTGTTGTCAAATAGGCTAACTGCATCAAAATTTAGTCGCATGCGTTGTTTCCTCTTTACTTATTCATACCTCCCTTCATCATAATAACAGCTCAGGAAGGTAAGGAAGCAACCAGTATCCTCATGTTGAGATCCTAACAGTGTTAGATCAAATCTACTCACTGGATGTGAAATTAAGTTTCAGTGTTTCTATTTTGGAGTTTCAAGTAATTAGGAACAGCCATTTCTTAGATGCAACTATGTTTTGTCTGGTGAGCTTATTAAAGAGTAATACATTTTGTTTTTACAGTACACAGAAATGATAAGTAACAAATTACAAATGCTTAGTAAGCCTTTTTAACACTTTTTAATGTTCAGCAAAATGCATTCAACTCCCAAAAATAATACACTTTACACTCTTAGGCTGCCATTTCCTTTGGGATCAGTAAAGTGTTATCTTATCCTATCTTATCTTTTATTAATCAGCCACTAGAGGTCCCTGGGATGGGACATAAGAAACATATACATTTTTTTAAACTATATGATATTTCTAAAGGTTTTTCATAAGTATT
Source organism: Ancistrus triradiatus (assembly GCA_025084515.1). Classification (NCBI taxonomy): domain Eukaryota; kingdom Metazoa; phylum Chordata; class Actinopteri; order Siluriformes; family Loricariidae; genus Ancistrus; species Ancistrus triradiatus. Next base: position 10,424 of record JAJAGP010005372.1, read on the forward strand.
TTTAAATAAGCAGTGGAGTGTTTAAAAGAAGAACTGCTCTTAAAAATCGGTGAAGCTGCAGTTTGTTCGACAGTGTTTCAAAGAGTCGATGATAACTATTGTTTGGGTTAAATATCATTATATATTGCATTACTAAATATCACCATGTCTAGTTGTGAGCGAATTAACAGCTTTTAAACATTAAAAACCCAAAGCATTTTGTATATTTTGGTTCTTCAACGTCTGAAATTGTTTTATTTCTGTTTTTGCTGTGGTTAGCTAAAGATGGTCAAGTCATTTGTGTGATTTTTGTATCTGATTCATGTAGTTGTAGTACAAACCATTATGTACCCTCAGCGTCATGCATGCTGCCTTCAATAAAAGGCATCCCGTTTCAAAAACCGTGTTAGAAAGGCTATTTCGAGAAATGTACGTTTTTCTTCATGTACATTTAATATCATGTACATTTATACTACTATTTGAGTAAAATACATGTCATACTTCAACTTTACTTGAGTATTTTTAACAGATTAGTAGTCATTTAACTTAAGCATAGAGCTTGTGTATTTCTGCCACCTCTGCACTTACAGTAACACAATGAGCCAAAGATGTTAAGCTTGCGGGCGTATTTGACAGTAATAAGAGCGATTCTTAACTAGTCTTCATTATGTAATGATTCTAAACCGCATTGGCAATGTTGGTTAAAAAGTCACTTTAAAATTTCAATCAGTATGTACAGATTATATTATATGTTGTGTTTTCATTTTGACGTGACAACAGATTCAAACTCACATCAACAATGAGGAAGTCCAGCCAACACCAAGCGTTTGTGAAATAAACCTTGAAGCCATACGCCACCCATTTTAGGAGCATCTCAACAACAAAAACGTAGGTGAAGACCTGATCTGCATACTCGAGGATGATTTTGATCACTCTTCGCTGCTCAATGTAGATATCCTCAAAAGCCTACGTGGAAAAAGAAGACAACATGAGAAGTAAACTTTCACAGGTTTCCTGTTTCAAAACAGTTTATTTCAGCTCACCAAGGCACCGCTGCTAAGGAGAATCATAAAGATGATGAAAGTCTCAAAATAGTTGTGCTCCACGATGGAGTAACAGGTCTTACGGAAGTTCCACCACAATTTTCCTTTACCCTGGGTGATGTCCAAATCCAGACACGGGCACCGCCTGATACATTCTGCAACACAGTACAAATATGCTTGATCGTTTTACATGCAGGACAATTAAACAGACAGTGGATGTGCTTGTTCTGCCTTAAGGTTACTTCTACCTAGTCTATACCTGAATAGTGCTCTGGTCTGATCTCACATACTGCAGGTAGCAACAAGTGACTAACAATCTAAAACTAAATACCAGGAAATTACACATATGTTTTTGCCATTGGCCAAGAGTCTGGTACCAAGGGTTCAAGTACAGTACTGTTTAGGTTTGGTATCAAAAATACCTAATGGCATTTAGTAATGTGGACAATTGATTATGATTTAACAGTTACCAAGTTACCCAAGTGTAATTTAATTGTAATACTGTATTTTCACCTTCAGCTAAAAAACTTTGTCACTGATGAAAATTGGTCCTACTGAAGCTTACATCTCTGACAATGGAGCAACGTAATCAGATCATCAAAAGTTTGTGGACACTCAAAAATGCAATAACATTCTAATTATCCACTCGATTTTGAAACATGATTGTGTAGCTGAACGATAAACCCTGGCCCCCAGTTTTCATTCAAACACATCTCAAAAGGTGTGTTATGGAGTTAAGATCAGGACTCTTTGCAATCCAAGATCTCCATCAACGCTGGCAAAATAGCTCTCGATTTAGGAGGGTAGAATGGTCTAAAAGGTTGGTATATTAGTAGTAAAACAGACACAGAGTGTTTCATGGATTGTATCCAGATAGGGCTCAGCCACATAAGCATGTGTGTAGAAATGTAACCCAAGACACACTGATATGATATGATTTGAATCTGATCCCACAACCACTTCAGGAGGTGGTTTGAGACTCATTTAGCCACATGTTGACCAAAGTGTAGGTGCACCAATACTTTTTGACATAGCACACGTCATCCATGATGTCCATTTCTGGATGGCTGGATAAACAAAAAAGGACAAGAAGAGCTGGCGAATGAAATATGCAATTGGGACAGATACCACTGTCCAAAATAAACTGTAATAAAATCTGCTCCCACCAGCACAGTGCTATCATTAAGTTTAAAATGGAAGTACTGCTTTGATTGACATGGTTCTTTTTGTCTATGCTTACATAAGCTACAACACCATGACTGTCAAACAGGTGAAAATTTGATATTATGGAGTCACATGATTGACCCAAAACAAGACCTAAGTGGGTATCTCACTCTCTGTGCAGCAGTCCACTGGGGTGGTGGGATCTTGTTCATCCTCTGATTCTGCTTCTTCGATCTCAGGAGGTTTGTCCACTGTGCTGCAGCTGGACGAGTCGTCTGCATCTGCATCTCTCAGCTGTCCAAAACAGATGCATCATTTTTAGATGATTTTTGTACCTAATGTGTGAAATACCTCCTGCCAAAAACAAGGCCGTGGACAGTGCTGGCTCCGCGTTTTAAGCTTCATCCGTACTAATTGTTAGTTTAAACATCAGCTGCACCAAGATGCCACTTGTTAGCTTTCAATCAACGCCCTCCTTATAATTGTTCAGACCAAATGTCACTCTGGTTGAGGGAGGGTTGTTAAATTTGTTTATATTTTCCACAATAATTGTTAAACTGTTTACATCATGCATTAACATGTGTTTTATATCCAGTTGTATCTACAGTTTTACACTTTTAACTAACATGCATCCCCTCTATGACCAGATGAAATTTGGTCTGCTTTCCCATGTAAAAAGCACGCCATCGCACACATAGTTTCTGTTTTACTTCCTGAAACCTACTGGCTAACATGGGCTGTTACCACTGTATTAAATGCTGTCAAATATGGGAAGAAGCAGTCTACAACAGCCAACAAAGCGAATGCTTCAGCGCAGGAGAATGGTTTGGTTGGCAGTAGGGATGCACCGAATATTCGACAGCTGAAATTATTTGGCCGTAAATTGCAAAAAAAACAAGTGAAAGCTATTAGGAGTCGCTATCTGGCCACTAGTGGCCAGTAGTTGACCCGGTTTTGCGGCGTGAGCAGCAACAGCGCGTTTTCGTGTGCTTCAGCCCTTCCCCTCGCTTATTATTGATTGATTGGTGAGGCATGGAGGCGTGGAGGTAGTCTAGGAAATCCAGGGCCCTAGATAGTGTAGGGATAGCCCTGGTTATTTTTTCACTTTCTTTTTCTGGGCCGCTGTCTCTCTCTCTCACACATACTCCAGTGAGCATTTGGCTGGGAGTACACTTGGCACGACCTTCTTTCATGCCACACTCCAGTGAGCGTTTGGCCGGGAGCATACATCCCCTTTTTTCCCTTTGTCATTTTATCAGTTACATTTACTCTCTTAGTTTTTTTAAATCTGTGTCCTGCACTCCCCGCGCCCGTGCCACCCTCCAGTGAGCATTTGGCCGGGAGTAAACGTGATACGTGCTCGTGGGAGCTGCACTCAGGTTTATGCGCACTGCGCATGCTCTGAACCGATACGCCAGTGGCACAGCGGAGATACGCCATAAACGTGGTCATGAACACGAGTGCTCTATGCTTACGGCGTTCCTTTCTTTCTGAAATGTTTTATTAGTTCTTTAGTTTCTCGGTGAACCATTTTTTGGTTGATTTATTATATTTTGGTTCACTATTCCAACTGGAGCTAACTGCACTTGGGTCCCAACCCATTATATTTTATTTACACGGTTCATCTTCGTTCTTAATATGGCGAACCGTAACAGAATGCAGCGACCAGCATGGGACCCAGCGTTAGCTCCTGGGACTTCCAGTTGGGAAGTCCCCACTCGCTCTAAGCAGCGGTCCATCTGTTTTGGGTCTTGCTTAGCTCTGGGGGGCCCTTTGAGTGGCTGTGGTGTGCCAATAACTCACCTTTGGCCACCTGATTCCCCAGAGCAGCCCAATTCCCGCCGCAGCAAGCGTCGGCGTCCCACTCAGGGTAAGCATGTACTCCAGTCTCCCACAGTATATTTTGTGTATGAACCTGACCTCGCTGAAGCTCAGACCCTCCCAGGTTGGCAAAAAAACTCCTCCACAGTCGAAATTCACGAGTACCCCCCCCCCCCATCGGACCTGTGTGTTTAGGTGTTAACACGGGTGGGGCCGACCCATGGCCGAATGTGGAGGATTTTTGTTGTGCGGCCAGTGAGAGCTTTCTTGAAGACGTGCTGCTCATGGCCTTCTTCGAGCGGGGCCTGGACTACTGGCTGGAAATGGAGCTTTGGCCATATCTCCCCGCCACCTCCCTGGCTGCTCTGTGCAACCTGGCCATTCGCACCGAGGCGACGGTTCGATCCAGGAAGGTTGAGGCGGGGCCTTTATTCCAAACACCACCTTTGATAGCGCCATCTAGTTCTGTATGTGAACCCGCCACACTCGTCTCCTCCATGCCTGAGCATATCGCGCTTGTAAGCTCTAAAGCTGAGCATTTAGCATCCTCTAGCTCTGAACTTGAGCAATTATGCTCAGTAATTGAGCATTTAGCGCCGCACAGCCCCGTTCAAGAGCATGCCGTGCTCATAAGCTCTGAAGCTGAGCATTTAGCGCCCCCTAGCTCTGAACTTGGGCAATTATGCTCAGTAAATGAGCATTTAGTGCTGTCAAGCCCTGTTCAAGAGCACGCTGCATGCTCTGAAGATGAGCATGTAGCGACCCCTAGCTTTGAACCTTGGCTTGCCGCGCTTGTGGGCTCCACACCTGGGCAGTTTTACCCCGTGCCTGGGCGTTTGGCGCCCCCTAGCTCTGTAAAAGGGCTCGCCGTGCTCACAAGCCCCGCATCTGAGCAGGTAAGCTCCATGCCTGGGTATTTAGCGCCATCTGGCCCCGTACTCGAGCTCACCATGCCTCCAAGCTCTGTGATTGAGCGTTCAGCGCTGTCCAGCTCCGAACCTGAGCAGTTAAGCTCCGTTCCCGAGCTCGCCGCACCTCTAAGCCCCGCATCTGAGCAGATAAGCTCCATGCCTGGGCATTTAGCACCACCTAGCTCCATACCTGGGCCCGCCATGCTCACAAGCCCCGCATCTGATCAGGTAAGCTCCATGCATGGGTATTTAGCACTGCCTGGCCCCGTACTCGAGCTCGCCGTGCCGTTAAGCTCTATAATTGAGCATTCAGCGCCGCCCAGCTCCAAACTTGAGCAGTTGGGCTCTGTTCCCGAGCTTGCCGCACCTCTAAGCCCTGCATCTGAGCAGGTAAGCTCCATGCCTGAGTATTTAACGCCGAGCTCCGCCCCTGAGCCGGTCGGCTGAGGCCCTGAGCCGCTTCTAAGCCTCGTATGTGGCTTGTCCTGCCCCACCCTCCCCTTCAGCCCTTATTTCAGGGCCATTCTGGCATGCTGGCGCCTCTCTGGGCGCCACACGCTCAACCCTGAGCGGGTGATACAGGCCAGGGGATGTCCTTGTCACACTTAGGGGCGGGGTGGTACTATTAGGAGTTGCTATCTGGCCACTAGTGGCCAGTAGTTGACCCAGTTTTGCGGTGTGAGCAGCAACAGCACGTTTGTGTGTGCTTCAGCCCTTCCCGGGCTAATTATTGATTGATTGGTGACACCTGCTGCTCAGCCCATATAAGCACACCTTTGTCGCTGCATTGTACTTCCTATATGCACCCGGCTTCTGAGGCACACACGTGCTCGCTGCTGCCTGCATTCCAAGACGGCTCTTTTTGACAACCAGACCTGGCTTTCCTTTGTTGCTTTATTTTGTTAGGGACAGCGGTATGTCTGGGGTCGTTAAGGTCACCAGAGGGAGGCTGCTTGGAGGCAGTCTAGATAATCCAAGGCCCTAGATAGTGTAGGGATAGCCCTGGTTATTTTTTCACTTTCTTTTTCTGGGTTGCTCCGCCTCCGCTGTCTTTCTCTCTCTCTCTCTCTCTCTCTCTCTCTCTCTCTCTCTCTCTCTCTCTCTCTCTTTCTCTTTCTCTCACACATGCCGTCGCTCCCCCCTCGCCGTGATCGGGGGAGATATCCTTTTTAATCCACCGATCGTGCTTAGAAGAAGGCGCAGAGTTTTTAACCTCGTCCTCTTCACTACCTTCGGTCCCTTCTTTCGTTTCCTTGATGCATGTGCCGCACTCCAGTGAGCGTTTGGCCGGGAGTATATGCGGTACGACGTCCCCTTTTATCCCTTTGTCGTTTTATCATTTATATTTACTCTCTTAGTTTTTCTACATCTGTGTCCTACACTTCCCACGCCCGTGGCACCCTCCAGGGAGTGTTTGGCCGGGAGTAAACATGGTACGTGCTCGTGGGAGCTCCACTCAGGGTTATGCGCACTGCGCATGCGCTGAACCGATACGCCAGTGGCGCACCGGAGATATGCCGTAAGCGTGGTCGTTACGGCATTATTTTCTTTCTTAAACGTTTTATTAGTTCTTTAGTTTCTTGGTGAACCATATTTTGGTTGATTTATTATATTTTGGTTCACTACTTCCATCTGGAGCTAACTGCACTTGGGTCCCAACCCATTACATTTTATTTACACAGTTCGTCTTCGTTCTTAATATGGCGAACCATAACAAAAGCACCAAATCTAAATTTATACCGAACAACGGCGTTTTCCAAACCATCATGGAGTGAGGCGCTCTTGGAAAATCTAAGCAAACATGTCAGGCTGTGTGGAATCATTTAAAGAGTCAGAGAAAGACCCAAGAATGACAACAAGAAGCTATCTTTCTAGGTTTTTCTAGACAATAGCATTGTTCATTGCTTGTGTGCTCATTCACTTTTTTGCATTTTCAATGCACATTTTTGTTACTGGTATACAGAGAAGATGTATTTTACCTTTATTCAGTAGTCAGTTTTCGGCCTAACAGACTATTCAAGGGGCAAATAAAAATACTTGATTTTACTCAATTATTTATTTTAAGTCATATTGACATATTTGATTTTTACTTTCACTGCAGGGGAATTATTTTTTTTCCATTTTTTTCTAATTTATTTAAAGTGCTTTGTTGGTAATGTCTGCTGGGATGTTAAAAAAGTTCAATAAATATTTCTAAATTGTAGTTTTGTAATTGTTTTTTCTATGAATAGCAAGACAAAAATAGATTTAGGCTATTTGATATATGCAGTGGTGAAAAAATTGGCATAATTAATGAAATCCTGCGAAAAACTGCATTCGGTATTAGGGCTTCAGCCACATTTTCAGCATCTGCAGTAATCAGTGCTACTACAGTCTCAGTTATCCTTGCCTCAACACATCTCACAATTTCTCACTTGTTTCTGCAAACTTTCAACAGTTAAATGTCCACATACTGTACATATCTTGTGTGTATTGTCAGGAGACGTTGGTTATCCTCTGATAGGGTGTCTTGTGCTGCTGATCGATAAATTATAAAGTTTGAGATCTCCAGACTGATCACGCACTTCTCTGTGACCTTAGGAAGAGTGATCTCAAGCAACTGAGCTGCATAGTGAGAACTTTACAACATTTAACAAGTCTTTAAAAGTCATGGAGTGTGCAGTAGGCTTAACTCCATTTGTGTAGCTGATAACAACTGGTGTCATTAGTGCAGTGATGGCTCAGCTGTTTGATGTTCTGAACTGATAATCTGTAGGTTAAAAATTTTAACACTGGCCCTGCTGTTTGCCATTTGGCTTTTGATCTTTTAAAGGTCATGAACATTCCCATAGTTAAATTATATCGTAAACTGCCTGGACAAAAAATGAGTCACCTTGCGTGACTCACCTAACTTCAGGCTCCTTCAGGTGGCATTGCCCAAGGATGATCGGGCTATAAATACCTGTGGGTTGTGCGATGGGATTCATAGATTGTGAAGAGGTGGTACAGTGGAGTGAATGTCTCATTCGATGTGTGGAAAATGGGTTAAAGCAGACATTAATGATTGCCAAAAGCAGTGATTGCATTTAGGGTTTTCAAAGGCCACAGTGTGAAGGAAGTAGCTGAAATTGCAGGTGTATCAAAGTGTACGTTCAAACGGGTCTACCAGCAGTGGCAAAAATCCCAGTCTACAGGAAATTCTTCTCAGAATTGTTCTTTTTAGCTTCTGTTTGGTTAAACAATTATTATAAATGTGTTATTTAAGTAATTCCATTTATTTCTTACATGTGACATCTAGACCCTAGGCCCAAGAAGATTGAGTCCCAAGGAGGTCATGGTCTTCCCAAGATTTTCCTTGCCACTGTCAGCATATGCTTGATTTCTTATGGTTCTATTGTAAAAAAATGTCAAATTGTCATTTGACTTTGACAAGACTATATTTTGATGACAGCTTGATGCAGGAAATGCTGGTGTCATATATTTCCACCTTCCATTGCTCAGAGTATGGAACTGAAATGTATTACTGGAGGTGGAACTTGACGTACAGACAGACAAGCTCATTCTATATGTCAGTGCACTTCTACATTCTCTTGATGTGCACACCGGCCAATTTTCTTTTAACGCCCATGACTGTATTAAGCAGCCTTTTATCCTAACGCAACCTTCTGTTTAACTAAAAAACATGACAATTGAACTTTCTAGGGTCGTCAGTTTAAGCAGTTCTGGTAGTGTTTCTGTCTTGGCTGCTCACTGGAGTCCTCAGGACATCTTGTACGAGAATATATCAGGTTTTACAGTTCAAAAGGAGTTATATTTAGCAACATGAAGAAGATACTGTGAGTGATAAGTGCCCAGCATAAATCCACCTCTCCGATTTAAATGGTATTCCTCTTTCACTGACGTATCTGAATGTAACTGAAGCTCAAAGAGTAAACAGACCTGTCTGACAAAGCACAATACGGTAATGTTTAACCATCAGCATTCTTCTAGCTGTCTTTTTAATTGCTACTAGTGGCGTACAATCCATTGTAGAGTGATGTAATGTTTCAACTTTAGTTTTGGCAGAGTATACTTTAGTTTACAGGATTTAACTGTAATTTAGTAGAGTTTAGGCAGGATGCTACATTTAGTTGCACTCGTTGCTGGTATTCTGGTTTGCTTTATGTTTTCTTCTGTTTAAATTCAAGTTAAGAAGGGCAGATTCCTTACCGATTGCTATTTAGCTATGTATCCCCTTCCCTGTGGAGAAACATGTCTGCCGGTGTCACGCCAGGCATTTAGACATGCTAGAGTATGCTATGCGAGCTGCGTAATACAACCCAGTTTGCAGACATACCAGCAAACAGTTGCCTAATGAGTCAGGACTTATGCGTCTCAATGAAACAAATGCTCCAAAAACACGCTGACCTGAAGAGGCAGTGCTTATGTTTTGTATGTCTAAACCAATACAGTGGATACCACTACCAGCTACCCTATGTCTCCACAAAGGGGTTAAAATCCAGAGCAAGAATAATCTATAATGTTACTGAACAGGTTAACTAATCATGCTGTGCCGGTGCCATTTCCCACGGTTCATCAGTTTGACACATGACCTCTGGAGCGACCCTCAAACATTCCCAGTCTCTCTTTCTCTAGCCAGTCATATATTGGCCTGATACTTTGTAGTATCTTTAGAGTAGTGGTGAAGTCAAAACCGCTAGAGCGGAATCCAAGACCAAGACTTTTAGTAGTTGAGTCCGACTCAAGGCCGAGACTGGGAGTGGCCAAGACAAAGACCAGATTGATTTATTTTTTATCATTCATTACAGAAAATGATTACGCACAGTACTGATTATGAGTGTGTAACTGCTCCAATAATGCACATTTTGTTAACATTAGCATAAGCAATGTAGCTCATAGCTAGTTTATTGGTATTGCCATTAGAATATTAGCTGCTTCTTCAGCTCACTGATCCCTTAACTCTGAATATAAATTTCATACTAATCTTGAAAGCATTTTAGAGTGTAGGGCCTTGCTCAAGGACCCAATGGCTTGGCAGAGGCAGGATTTGAACCCTGGACCTTCTGGTCCATAGCCCAGTATCTTAACCTCTAGGCCACCACAGTCCCCAGGACTAGCGGTTAAGGTTCTGGACTATGGACTGGAAAGTCCAGGGTTCAAATCCTGCCTTGAGTAAGGCCCCCAACTTTAATCTCTCTAAATCGTTCTGAGTGTGTGTGCGTGCCAATATCAAAAGCAAAACCAAAAAGACAAGGACCAGACTTTCTTTTTCCAAGTTGGTGTATTGCAAGAAAATAAATGTAAAACACGAATCAGAAAAAGTTGGGACGGTATGGAAAATGCAAATAAAAAAAAATATGCAGGTTCACCAGAAAAAACTTGAAATATATTGGGTTCATACTGTAAGGAACATTGCATATATTTGCCATTTTCCATACCATCCCAACTTTCTGATTTGGGGTTGTAAGATTGTATAAGTTGTAAGTCGCTCTGAGTAAGAGTGTCTGCTAAATGCTGTAAATGTAAATTGTAAAATGTGTTCTCAAAGATGAGGTAAACATCGTACCAGCTTAACAACATACACCAGAAAACGTTCACATCTGATGGTGTAATGGTCTGGTTCTTAACCGGTGGACACTTGACTCAGTTCTTGAAAAGACTAAGTTAATGGAATGATATTTCTACCTTGTAAAATGCAATGAAGTAGTTCAGTTAGGAAAATAACTATTCAGTTGTTTATAAGTCACTGATCTTCCTCAGTAAAATACATTTCCACCTAATAGCCGAGTCTCCCATGGCAGAGCCTCCTCCTCCCTCATCAAAAGACAGTTGCCAAAATAATTTTCCTTTTTCCTACTCTGCTACTATTGTGAACGTTTGATTTTCTCACTGTCCATCATTTAGCTACGTGCTTAAACGGGGAAGACTTACTTTTGTTCCTTCATCGGCAATATTTTCTTCATACTCAGAATCGCTGTCATCATCGTAAGGACTTTCATAATCAGACTCTCCCTTTGCGATCGGAACAACTACCAAGTCAGGTGCACCACTGAGCTTTTCCAGTTCTATCATGGGCATATCGGCTGACTCAGCTGATTCCATGTGGTTCTGGACTGAATCGTAACTCATCTTCTCCTCTTCTTTTGGTTTCAGTCCCAACAAACGCCTGATCTGTGTGATAATGAAGGCCTTGATCCAGTCAACGCCCCTGGTAATTCTTCCAATGGCAATCTGTAGGTTGTTCATTTCACCATCCTCGTCTGATGATGACATGTTGTCTCCACTGAAGGAGCTTAGGAGTAAAGCCAGAAAGAGATTCAGGACCTGTAGAAACATATGTGTCTCATTACCATATTTTGACATGCACCTTGCATGGTAACTTGCCCGTCACTTATTATATTTTTAGGGATGTATGATGCCTTTTTGCCTCCACATACCGATAACTGATGTTCAAGTAGCAATACTGATACCAACTCTATCTAACTTCACTAATCGATAGGTGCCTATAAAACCTGATATTTATAGTTTTGGGGATTCTGTCAAGAGGTGTTTTATTGTGATCAGAACTTGGCTTGGGACTTGGGTGTAAAGCTGTGGTAGAGCCGTCTCAGTTAGGTAACGCCGATTAGGCAAGTTGTACCTTGGTTCTAAATGTTCAATTAGTCGGCAAAACCCCATATTATCGACAAAGGTTGGTCATATGACATGACAAATTTAACCAATTTCTCAGTTATTGCTTTCTGCATTCCACTGTCATGAAGGTATTTGTTACGTCTGTGAAATGCACCTTCTAAAGATTGCTGTTGACTTCTGACTTATGTGCAACAGTAATATTTTTAACACATGTATATCTGTTAAGGTCAGGCCATTCAAGTTCTCTATGTAAGTTGGAAAACCATTTCTTTATGGAGGGCTGAGCAGAAAGTTGATTACCTGACTTGTTGGAGGTGGTAACTCATATTGGGAGTCACCAGGTGTTCAGTACAACCCATTTTACTACTACTACCACGTTTGCCTATAGAGATGCCAAACCTATATGCTTCATATTATAGAGATCACTAATTAGAAGGGGTATCCACAAACTTTAGACTGTAGTTTTTGTTTTAAGGCCACATATGAATCCAGGTTGTCTCCAATAAAGAAGCTTAACAGCGAAGCCAGAAAGAGATTCAAGACCTGTAGAAACAGATACATCTCAGTACCATATTTTGTCTTAAAATACACCTTGTGTGGTAACTGGTGTATTACTTGGTGTCTGGTCTAGGGGCTATTTTAGTTTAACCACATGGTGCCAAAACACTATGATACCTTGAAAATGACTCTCAATTTTTCTGGCTGGCCTTCTATTGACTATGTTTTTATCCTGAACAAAATATATACACTATATATATATATGGTACCCAATGGATCATAGACACAGTGTGGCAGTTTGGTGTTTGTCTTGGACTGTTGTGTATTGCCCATCTTTGCTACATCATCTGATGAGCTATTCCTCCATGTTCTACAAATAACTTAATTGGAAATCCAACCTGGAACATTGATAGTAATGCCTGAAAGTTCCAGGGACAGGATCACATGGTCTTACTCTACAGGAATTTAGATTTATGACAGGTCTGTCTGCTCAGGTATGCAGGAAACCACCTACCCCAGCAAGCTTCAGAACAGCAGGAGTGTCCCAAACATGAGTGGCATGTCTGTAGTACAGTTCTCATTTCACATAAAGGTATAATGGTGAATTTTCCCATTATAATTAAATGCATCTTTGGGATTTAGACCAAATTTAGTTTTTCAGGCAGTCCCTGGTGAAACACTACAAGGACCTTCTGACACTGTACTACGGAGTTCAGATCAGATATAGCTTTAGGTATAGGTCAAACAAACAAAACAACAAACTAATTTTCCTGACATATAAAAAAAATTTGTTCATTAACAAAGGAATTACTTTGTGTTCCAGTAACTTGGTCCTTACTTACAGAAAATAAATATATTTTCTTAAATTACTTGGTAAATGTCTTCTTGTGAAACTGTTTTTTAGGAATGACTCCAACATAGGCTACAGTTAGCTTAGCATCTACGCTGGTGCCTGGAGTTCACCAACAGAGTAAGTGTTTGCTTATTTTTCAATTTCAATCCATTACTCGCTAAAGTACATAAGATTTGTCAACACTAATATAAAATAAGCTTTATGTTAATGATTTTGGCCAGCTGTAGATTCATGTGTTTTAACATTAACTTACTTAGCATTACTTATCATTGTATCCTTTCCATATTTCTGCTATGATACAGTAAAGATGCTTGACCAAACACTCGTTAAATTTCTCAGTTCATGATCCGTTTAACTTATGATGGATTTGTTGAACATATCCCCTTCATAAATCAGGGAGAACCTGTACAATACAACTCCATTAATGCATATCATGCCTTATACAAGGGGGATTTTCTGTGGGACTGGAATGGATTAACTCAATTTACCGTATTTTTCGGACCATAAGGCGCACTTAAAATCCTTTAATTTTCTCAATGCGGTGCATCTAATGTATGAATTAATTCTGGTTGTGCTTCTGACCTAAGAAAACCGATTGTAGATGCGTACCAGGGCGCTCATAAATCTGTCAAAATGTTTTAGCACGGTCTTGGTAAGTTACGAAGCTCACGGCCACCGTAGTCAGGAAACATCGCTGAGTAATATGGTATGTGCTTCAGCATTAGGGTACGTGCATCCATTCATTTATTTTCGAAGCGGATTTCAAACTTAACACTATCAGTCACGCAGTACAACATGGACATAGAGCAGCTGCGAGAGAATTCAACATTAACGAATCAATGGTACGGAAGTGGAGGAAGCAAGAAGACGCCCTCTCGCCAGGTAAAGACCAAACTGAGCTTCCGAGGGAACTTAAGAGTTTTGTTTCATTTCATGCGTCTTATAACCCGGTGCGCTTTATGTATGAAAATATACCCGTTAGCAGCCGATCGTTGATATTTCGTCTTATAATCCGGTGCGCTTTATGGTCCGGAAAATACGGTACATTATTCCTTATGGTAAACATTTGCTCTGTATTCGTTTTCAGTTTCTTGACAAGCATTATGGAACAAATTAACAATGAGAACCAAGGTACCACTGTATAGGCAAAAGTTAATGGACACAAAAAAGTATATGATATGGCGTTTCCCTTTGCTGCTACAATAGCCTTCACTTTTGTGAGAAGTGCCCAGTAGATTTTGGAATGTGGGTGTGGATGTGAGGTCGGGCATTGATGTTGGACAATAAGCCATGGCTCACAGTTGCCACAAAGGAGGTGGAAACCTATACAAGTTTCATATTGAGAGTCGCCAGGTGTTCAGTACAACCTAATCTACTACCAGTACCTTGTTCGCCTATGTAAATGCCAAGGCGTTATGCTTATAATTTAGAGATCACTTACTAGAAGAGGGAGCCACAAACTTTAGCCATTTAGTTTATTTTTTAAGTATACACAGGTGATTTAAGACTACATAAGAAGCTCCTCCAGCTTTGTTAAAATGTGACCATTAAATTTTTAGGAAAGTTTCTATATTATTTACTAATTTTGGTAGAATTCAATATTTTTTTAGCGACACAAATGACTAATTATTTCACTGCAGTATCGCTCTGCCATTCATCAAACTCCTTCTATGGAACAGTCCAGCCTATTTGTAAAGTAATTTTCCCTGCTTTGATGCATAACTTCAAAGGGGTGTAACCTCATAAGCAGCTGCCAAAGCAGTAAATCCAGAATCAGCAACATTACTGACTTCTCAAGACTTTCAAATAAATTCATGCCAATTAAGTCTTACAGTTTATTTATAATATTTACACAACATAAAGATAAACTTACAAGATGCATTATTATGTAAAACGGCTTTGTATTAGGCAACACGACTAAGTGCAGCTTCACTGGAGGGATATAGGAAGCATACTGCAATGGTTGGCCAGTGAAATGAAGCGATCATATATGAATGATATAAATCCCGCCTCTGAGATTTATAACAGCCATCATCCAGGTGAAATGACCTGACTGAAGTGACTGATACTTACCACCAGGTTTCCGATCACCATGACCATCATGAAGACAATAATGCACATAGACTGGCCTGCCACCTCCATGCAGTCCCACATGGTTTCAATCCATTCACCGCACAGGATCCGAAACACGATGAGGAACGCGTGGAAGAAGTCGGTCATGTGCCAACGGGGAAGCTCACAATCCTCAGCAATTTTACATGCACAGTCCCTGTAGCTGTTTCCGAACAGCTGCATGCCCACAACAGCAAAGATAAAGACGATGATGCCTAAAACCAGGGTCAGGTTGCCCAGGGCGCCGACAGAGTTACCGATGATTTTAATGAGCATGTTCAGGGTAGGCCAGGACTTCGCCAGCTTGAAGACACGCATCTGAAGTCAACAATAACCACAGCATGATTAGACTAGATAGTGTTAACATTTTAAAAGAATGACAAACACATGATTGAATACCAGATTGTGTGAAACAAAAATAATCACTAAATCTTTGCAAGTAATCAAAGACTAGCTGCTTCATGGTAGAACAAACACCAGCAATGTGAAGCTCAATTTTTATAGCATTGGTTGAAACAGAGACATGAAGTATAGCATTCCACAGGAGCATTGCTAATGGCTTTTAGTAACAGACGTCTAGTTACATAATCAGAAAATTGTTATGAGTTGTTATTAAACAATATACTGAACAGGGCATCAGAGGCTATATTCACGACAGACACAAGGTCATTTCATGGAGGCAAGATAGCATTACAGCTTCTGGTTATACCTACAACCACGTCAGCCAACACACGCCAGCCAGCCTGGCTGTCCTGTCTCAGTCTTAAGCCCTGTCCTGGCACCTATGGCAGTCTTTGTCACTGAGCTTGCTCTTGTATTGGTCTGTTTTTGGTCCCAGTAACTGATTCTGCCCTAGTTTGCTTGTTTATTTGGTTTTATTTAACGTCGCTATCAACATCAGTAGGCATTTCAGGGTTACATCTATACAGAAGTTTACATCAAGACTAGTCATATATATATATATATATATATATATATATATATATATATATATACATACACACAAACAAGTCAATGACAATTTAGTATAATCAATTAACCTAACACACGTCTTTGGACTGTGAGAGGAAACCGGAGTACCCGGAGTAAACCCACGCAAACAGCGGAGGAAAAGCAGACTCCACAGAGAAGGACATAGAAACTCCACCCTGGGACTGTCTTGCTGGGAGGTGTCAGTGCTACCCACTGAGCCACTGTGCCGCCCTTCTGCTCCTATAGTGGCCCGTATTTGTCTACTAAACACCTGTGTAACTCATCTTTGAAATGTGTCTGGCTCAGTCTGTAATCCTGGTTCCTGATGGTCTCAGTCAGAGACACTGATCCCTTGCCAGTGTTGATTTTAGGCACTGTTCATGCCCTATATATTGTTGAACTCAATGACTAGTTCTGCCCCAGAGTCAAGGTCTTTTCAAACAGAGTAGGATTTTTATGCAACAAAAATACAGATGTGATTTTTAA
Source organism: Ancistrus triradiatus (assembly GCA_025084515.1). Classification (NCBI taxonomy): domain Eukaryota; kingdom Metazoa; phylum Chordata; class Actinopteri; order Siluriformes; family Loricariidae; genus Ancistrus; species Ancistrus triradiatus. The sequence goes on from JAJAGP010005372.1 coordinate 26,875, forward strand.
CGAGCAAAGATTAGTGCAGGAAGCTATAGCTTGTGTTTTTTGTGGGTATGAACAGATTAGAAAATGGTTCCATCCAGTCACTGTGAGCTTTATCACCATCATTCTCCAGGCTTTCAGTTATATTCCACCTGATCTTTTCTTTAATATCCATGTTTTTAGAGTCAGCATGTTGCTCGTCCTGTAAGCTCTTGTGCTCTGCTACTAGCAGGATGAGCTGTTCTGCCCGACAACCGAGCTCTGATTGGTCAGCCTAATTTCAACACATCCCAACAACACAGAAATTAGAACAGGCTCCAATTAAAACTTTTACACAGCGTCGCAGTCAGTCAGTTTCGGACACGGTGTGAAGGACTGCACTGATATGCACGTGTTCTTTTTCGAAACTTGACATGCATTTTTCCAATCTGGTCCCAGTGTTGGCCTCAGTTATTAATCCTACTCAATTCCCACTTTCTACTCCCTGATCCACTAACCCTGCTTTAGCTATACATGGTCTCAGTCTGGGACATTTCACAAATCTTACTTCCCAAGCATTGATCTCCATGACCTGTACTGCCCAAGAATCTGGTTCAGTGGCCAAAGCTGTTATGATCTTTGATTTCACAGCTGTCTTATCACTGTATCGAGCTCTGTCCCACTTCCTGTCTCAGGTTCTTGATGTTGGCCAAGTCCTTTTCTCAGACACAGGTCTTGGCCCAGTTCCTGTCTCAGGCATTGATACATTCCTGCTTCAAACTCTTTTCCAGACTCAGTGAAAGTCTCATTCTCTGTCCCAAGGTGCCACAAGTTATATCCCTGTTCAGATCCACCCCAGTCCCTCCACCAGGCTCAGATTTAGACATAGTCCCTATGTCTTTCTCAGACCCAGACAAAATGCTTAATATTATGGCTTATTGGTATACACATGCATCCTTATGTTATACAATATGCTTCTTTCCTTCACACTTATTTTTCAATGCAGCCTAATTTTAACATTTTAACAATGGAGTTATGTACATTCAGACAAAAACACTGAAATGTACTTAAAAGGAAAATGAATTAGGTTTGGCTGTACAATCCAGCTACTTGCAAGTAACACAGAGTTAAGAATTCAACACATATAGTAGCCTGGCTCTAAGGAGTATTTGAAAGTGCAACAAGTCTTGTTTTTTTCCAAAATGCCAACAGCACACTATGTGATTCTTCTCTGTGCCATACTTTCATAAAATTTTAATAAAATTTTTGCTTGCCCTTCAGTTGACTGACGCTTGTAGTTCCGCTAAATAAGGAATACACATGTAATATGCATAGATTAACATTTTTTTGAGACAAAATCATTATTTTTCTGTTTATTACATTCACTTTAAGCACTGAGAAGTATCAGTCAGTATGATGTCAGCTATTTACCAAAACAAAGGTGTGAAGTCCTCCAATAGGCTTGCTGTGACCCGATGTCTCGTGTCCAATTAAAACGTCTGCTGATTGTAGTTCAAATTCTTCATTCTTGCCTCCGTGCTATTTTTTTCCATGAAATAGAGGGCTATTGCAATGGTCTCAAATAGGCATAGGCTTAGATGGGCTACATGGACTTCTGTAGTCCAATGATTTACGAACATACTCGTTTTTATAAATTTAGGCACAAAACTCGTTTCAATGTTCTTAAGCTGTATTAATATAGTGACATACCTCTACCTTCTGATAGGCTAAAAAAGCTTTTACTCACAAGACGGAAAGACCGGAGCACGGAGAGTCCCTGTACATTGGCCAGCCCAAGCTCCACGAGACTCATTGTCACAATGATGCTGTCAAATATGTTCCAGCCAACCTGGAAATAGTAGTATGGGTCCATTGCGATCAGCTTGAGAACCATCTCGGCCGTGAAGATACCAGTAAACACCTATAAAGGATAGCATATAGCCATCCAATCTTACTGGATTGTATCAGAATATTTTTTAGTAAACCAAAAATATATTTATTCATTTGGGCCTTACCAAGTTTCCAACATTAAGGACTGATTCAAACTCAGGTGTCATTGGGTAATGTTCCATGGCCATGAACACCGTGTTCAGTATGATGCAGATTGTGATTCCAAGGTCCACAAAAGGATCCATCACAATGAAGTGAACCACCTTCTTGAATCTGATCCACGGTTCACAGCAGTCCCATTTTAGGAAAATGTCTGCAAACTTGTACCAGCAAGGCGGGCATGGTCTTTCTAGCTCTTCTAGGTCTGGAAGAGTAAGAAGTGATAGATATGGAATTTGTTTGACACTTAATAACTAACAAAAGCAAAGATGTATGGGCAATTATCACCAGTGTTTAGTTCAGCTGTCCGGCTCTACTCATTTCAGTTATTGTAATTTAATTTTATACAGTTATTGTGTAGTTAATTTTCTAGTCCAAATTTGGTTGAGTAGTGTGTGAGAGAAGGTTGGAAGTGCAATCATATAACATGGAAAAACTGATTTTGGAGGATGTGGGGCACGCTACTAACAGAAAACAAAATGGCAACGGCGTGCGGCCCTTCTAACCCTTCAGAGAAGGGGAAACAAACAGGTGCATGTAAAATACTATACAAATATTTATTTTATGAATAAAGTCAAATAAAGTATGTTTTGGTTGCTATTGGATGCATATTTGAGTGAGAATGGTACTGACCAATCAAAACTGCTCATTAGAATGGCTTTGTCTACATTATGTGCCTGTGTACCCCCCGTCCTAATAATATTTTGAAGGTTTCGGGTGGGTCTATTAACAAAATGACAAGATATCTGACCAATCAGATTTACAAACTTAACTATGAGGCCTGGCTCATAGCTATCTAACCCTTCTCGGCATACTGAAGAAGGCGCTACATCATCGTCACTGTCTATGAACGTGCTAATTTGACTTAAATGACTGAAATAACATGAAATGACGACTTGCGAGGAAACTTGAAATAAATTCAGCAATGTCTTTATCTTCAAATTAGCTTGCTGTTTACCCCAATATACTGTACTGTTTAAAAGTCCTTGGCCACCATTACATTAGATATACAGTGGGGCAAAAAGGTATTTAGTCAGCCACTGATTGTGCAAGTTCTCCTACTTAGAAAGATGAGAGAGGTCTGTAATTTTCATCATAGCTACACTTCAACTATGAGAGACGAAATGAAAAAAAAAATCCAGGAAATCACATTGTAGGATGAAAAAAATAATAATAATAAAGAATTTAATTGTTAATTATGGTGGAAAATAAGTATTTGGTAAATAACTAAAGTTCAAGTCAATACTTTGTAACAACCTTTGTTGGCAATGACAGAGGTCAAACGTTTTCAAACGTCTTCACCATGTTGGCACAGACTGTAGCTGGTATTTTGGCCCATTCCTCCAAGCAGATCTCCTCTAGAGCAGTGATGTTTTGGGGCTGTCGCTGGGCAACACGGACTTTCAACTCCCTCCACATATTTTCTATGGGGCTGAGGTCTGGAGACTGAAGCGCAAGGCCACTCCAGAACCTTGAAATGCTTTTTACGGAGCCACTCCTTCGTTGCCCGAGCGGTGTGTTTGGGATCATTGTCATGATGGAAGACCCATCCACGTTCCATCTTCAATGCTCTCATTTGATGGAAGGAGGTTTTGGCTTAAATCTCACAATACATGGCCCCATTCATTCTTCCCTTAACACAGATCAGTCGTCCTGTCCCCTCTGCGGAAAAAACAGCCCCAAAGCATGATGTATCCACCCCCATGCTTCACAGTAGGTATGGTGTTCTTGGGATGCAACTCTCATTCTTCTTCCTCCAGTTTTCACCAAAAGGTTCTATTTTGGTTTCATCTGACCATATGATATTCTCCCAATCCTCTTCTGGATCATCCATATGCTCTCTGGCAAAATTCAGACAGGCCTGGACATGTACTGGCTTAAGCAGGGGGACACGCTTGGCACTGCAGGATCTGAGTCTCTCTCGGCATAGTGTGTTACTGATGGTAGCCTTTGTTTCTTTGGTCCCAGCTCTCTGCAGGTCATTCATCATGTCTCTCCGTGTAGTTCTGGGATTTTTTGTCACCGTTCTCATGATCATTTTTGACCCCACAGGATGAGATCTTGCATGGAGCCCCAGATCGAGGGAGATTATCAATGGTCTTGTATGTCTTTTCCATTTCCTTACCAATTCCCTCCACAGTTGTAGATTTATTCCCACACCAACCTGCTGTGCTCCTATTGGAGATTCACGTCTTCCCTTGCCTGGGTGTTTGGTCTACAATTTAGGTGAGAGTCTACAGTAATGAACAGTAATGTTTCTTCACATGTGAGTCCGTTACGAGGCGCGGTCTGAATTTGGTCTTGCGCCATGGTTGAGTTTGGAGTCTGACTGTGTTGGGAGCTGTGGCCAGGTGTCTTTTATACAGATAACGAGGTCCAAAATCCCTGAAATCTTGCTTGTTTGTGGGTGACCAAATACTTATTTTCCACCATTATTTACAATTAAATTTGTTTAAAATCCTACAATGTCTTTCTCCTGGATTTTTTTTCTCATTTTGTCACTCATAGTTGTGAAGTGTACCTATGATGAAACCTTACAGACCTCTCTCTCATCTTTCTACAGTAGGAAGAACTTTGCAACCAATCAGTGGACTGACTATAAATACGTTTTTTCCCCACTGTACCAGTGTTTGGTAAATGACCATATATAATTATTTCATAGTTATTAATTATTTCTTCTCTATTAGAATATAACCCTACAGAAAAATACAGGTTAGCCATACAAGTATATTGAATCCTCTCATTACCGACACCATGGATTTTTCCCCACTGTACCAGTGTTTGGTATAATGACCATATATAATTATTTCTCAGTTATTATTATTTCTCTCTATTAGAATATAACCAGAAAATACAGGAAATTTTTATTTTGTATAAAAAAACTTAAAACAAAAACAGCTTCTATAGGCTACAGTGGCAAGTATTTAGTGTGACCTCCTCTTACACTTGAGTAATAGCAGCATCTGGCAGCTTCATGGAGATGCCAAGTTGACCCTTCTACAGTCTAAAGAACTTTGATCAAGAATGGTCTTTTTGGAAGGGTAGTAACCAAGAAACCATGTTTTCAGAAGGGGACCAACGTGAAAATGGTAAGATATGCTAAAACTCACAAAGACTGGCATGAAGATCAGTGGAACAGAGGTTTATGGAATGATGAACCCAAGTTTGAATTTTTTGGTTCCAGTCATCGGCAATATGTTATATATGATCATTATACCACTGCTAAAACAGCAAATCTAATGTTCGCCTAAGACTTTTGCACAGATTATTGTGAGGCAAGAAGCTGAAAAATATCAAATTATGCCATGCATAAACAAAGTACCTTACCTTCCATTGTATTTCCTGCATTGCTGACTGCACTGAATTTCCTGTTGTGCAAATCAGGTGCTTCTATATAGTCCATGCTTCCTTTGGCTCCATTTGATTTCAGTACCTCAGCAGACTTTAAACACAATAATAAAACGATAACAGTCAAGCATTGCCCAATGGTCCAAACATAGGACTTAATACTTAATTGGTTTCCTTTAAACAAAAAGGTTTAACTCCTGATGTGTTTAAGATGTGGTTTTGTGCTTACCTCTCCATCTGAGAGCTGTTTTAGGGCGATGATTTCAGAATTTGTCTTTGCTTTGCCACCTTCTTTATGACTATGATTCTCATGTGATAAGTCATTACTGTCACCTTTCTTTTTGTTTAAGAGGGACGTCATGCTGCCATTCACCATTCCTTTATTTTGCTGGTCAAGTCAAATGAGTGTCATACAAATACAGTTTTTTATTTATTAGTTATTGTGCACTGCACAGTTACAGTTAAGAGAAAGTTTGATTAAAACAGCAAATGAAACAGAGTGACATAATAGCCTGCTTGCCTCTGACTGCGTTTTCATCTGCTCCATGATCCTCGCATACTCCTCCTCCTTCTCTTTAGCTTCAGCAATAGTTGCTTGATTCTGCTCTGCGTAGGCCATTGCTACCACAGCCAAAATCAGGTTGATCAGGTAAAAGGAGCCTAAGAAGATGATGACTACAAAGAAGATCATGTAGGTCTTCCCTGCTGCCCGGAGAGTCTATAAAGTAAATAATCAATGAGCCATCAGAAAAAGTTAGGGCTTATTCGATAGAGCTTTTAGCTTTTTGGAAACACAAACATCAGCAATAGGAAGCCTTTTCTGAGCTTGCATCATACATAGGAGCTTGTGTTGCAAAGACTATAAAACACAAATTCAGTCTAACCTTGTTATCTCGCCAACCTCATCTCTCGCCACCTGTGATTGCAGGACCAATTTCCCTCCATGTATTTCACCTCAAAAAGCCACCAACCTCCCTCTCATACATACCCAGCTTAAAATGTGACAAATGTCCTCCCAGCAATGAAGTTCTACCACAATGAGCTGCCAAGACTTGGACTGTCAGCAGGTTGCACTTTAATCCTACATTGTACTTACAACACCAGATGATGGACAGCCCCTGTCTGTTATCAGAGACATTATATAAGGAGGAGACTGGTCACTTGTTGAAATATGAATGGGACTGTAGTACAGAAGCTCCGCCCCGTCATTACAAAGAACCAATCAGCAATTCTTGGCACCATTGTAGTGGCGGGTGCACATGAGCAGTGGCCAGAATAAAAAACATTGTGTTATTTCAAACCAACAGCACAAATAAGTAATATATGTTTAATCACATTACATTAATCACCAGAGATTCTAAACATGCATTTTAAACGTTAATTTCTCTTTCACTTTCAGATATATAGGTATTTTTCCATTCAAAGGAGATAGGAGTCTGGTCTTCTATGGCTGGAAATAACTGCCCCTTGGTGTTATCAGTATGGTGGTGGAGTAAACAGACTTATCTTATAATGACTTTGCTGTTTCATCACAGACTGGGCTTCATGAGCTTCAATCAAGGACTATTTCTCCAATATGTGTTAATGAATAGAAACTGTACATGTATGTACATGTTTATGTACATTGTAAATTTGATTGTAAAACATATGTCAGCATCAGGGACTATGTCTATTTTTTGTAACTTTGTTAAGTCACCAAACTCGCCTCTCGCCAAAAATAGCCATGAAAGAGAGGTGGGCGAGATAATAAGTTTAGACTGTACATGGAAAAGAGTCTACATACAAATACTTACGCATTAATCATAGTTCCATTAGTGAAGCATGATGAGATAAGAATACAGGACAATGAGTGGAATAATACATGCACATTACCATAAGGTACTGATAAGTACAGCTGAGTGAGACTATACAGACCAGCTGGAACAGGTTTTCCCAGTAGTCCTGTGTCATAAGGCGGAAGAGAGCGAGGAAGGCCCAGCCAAAGTTGTCGTAGCTGGTGTAGCCATAATTGGGATTCCTCCCCACCTTCATACACATGTATCCCTCAGGACACTGCCTGTGGATACACCAGCAAACTGTTTATTTATACAAGAAGGTGAATCAGCACTGGAAAATGGTTACATACATAATCAGGATTCTATGAAAAATCAAGAGAATTCATCAGCGTGTACATTCGCTTTCAGTACACCGTC